>JBBPOD010000640.1:0-15721 GCA_038091255.1 Tylopilus intermedius | reverse complement strand
CGTATACTCGGGGCGATGGTCGCTGCCGCCGGGACTACAGTGGTCGAATTAGGAACGGTACGGTGCTTCGTGGCTTTCTCGACACAGCTGTGCAACATCACGCAGATGTATAGGGTTTCTCGAGGAGCGGTGGGGGAAGGACGTATATGGTGTACGTCTTTCGGCGTCCGGCGTTCCTGACAAGGCGTGTGTACGCAACGTATGGTGTGTTCATCGTGAGCGTCTTTCCTGTATCATTCTGTCTCTTCGTGACGTTGGTGTAGGATTGGATGTCCGCAGGAATTGTTGCTCTCGGAGAGTGTGAGTATTTGAGGTCGACATTGCCTTGAAGATTCTGACATACGTGCCAGAAACGTTCGGATCGTGGCATTCCTGTGCTCGACGTTCTGCCTCATCGTGCACGGCGCGTTCCTGAGCTTCGGTCTGGAGCTTCAAAATGCGCACGGTGCATTCAAGCTGATCGCCGTGATGCTGAACGCTGGATCTGGCCTCCTCAGTTTGGCTGGCGTACCTGGGTTCGCCGTCGGGGAGCAGTATGACCCGCCGAACAATGACACATGGAAGACGTTTCGGGAAGGATCCAACTCTGACATCAATGCATTCACGATTGGAATGTACAACGTCATTTGGTAGGCAGTATTCTTTCTCTTCTCGTTGATCTGGCTGATCACACTCAGGTCTTACATTGGATATTCGAACCTATGCCTTGTCTGAAGTCCACGATCATGTGAAGACGATTAAGCGTGCAGTATCACTAACCATGTACTCCGTAAGTCGCTCACCAAGACAGGGAAAGTACGTTTTGGATCCTATTTCTCTCGCCCCCCTCGTTTCATCTCGCCTAGGTCTGCACCAAGGTGGCCGGCTACCTCGAGCAGGGCCAGCGTCTCGAGAACTTGAGTTGGCGTTTCTGGCCCCATCTGCAGAACCTTATCGTCGACTCTGACAATGCCAAGTCGAAGTGTGAGTTCAAAAAGCTCCAAGATCATGGGCGACAAACTTGACAAGGAGAAGGGCAGGTATGCCTTAGGAGCATCGAGGAGCTCGAAGCCCCCGACTTTAAGCGTAACACATCCTCTGATCTTATTCGGCAGCGTGCGGTTGAAAGAGAGCGCAGCCGTGAGGCTAGCCAAAATGCAAAACCCGGAACCATTAAGCACATGCAGTTTACCCCCCCCGTCGACCAACTCACCCCTGCCTCTCCGAACACTACCATCCCCAAGCCCAATCTCCAGCCTTCTGCGGAATTCGAGGAAACTTCCCGACGAGGCCGTCAGGCCACTCGTGCCCATGTCGCTGGCGACGAACACATTCCTATCGACGCGAACGCTTCCGCTGGTTCCCGGAAGCGCAAATTCCCACCTAATGATCAACCGTCCCTGCGATTCCCCTCCATCTTTTCTAGCGACTTTTGGTCCTTCTGCTCCTCTTTCTGCGCAGCCTTCGCGTTCCAGTGCCTTGAATTATGGTGAAGACGTTACCAACACTTCCTTTCGTGGTTTCAGCATTCTCCGTCCTACTATCGAGCTTCCGCTAGACGAAATTCTCAGTAGTGTGGATCCTACAGATGACATCATGTCTTCCACCCTGAGTCTCATCGCCCAAAACGAGTCCACCCTTCCTGATACCGACATCATGATGCAAGAGCCCTCTGGACTCGGCTCGTCTTGTTCTGATTCCCAATCTTCTCACAGTAACAACGAAGTAAACATGACTACTTTTTCCCTTTCCCAACCCCTCAAGGAACATCCTCCCCAAACCATCGCCCCAGCCAAGCTCGGCCCCAGCGCGGGCACTCATGCAAATGCTGCTGGAAGTCGCCCCAGCCTCACGGTCAAGACGCAGAATACTCCTATCACGCGTTCATCCGGCCCTGGTGCTACTGCCGCTAGCGTCAACCCTGCTGTTCTCTGCGGCAGTGGCAATTCTGCTCCTGGAGGGGTAAAGGCTGAGTGTTCAAATTGTGGCGCCACGCATACCCCTCTCTGGCGCCGCGGTCTCAATGACGAGCTGAATTGCAATGCTTGTGGCTTGTACTGCAAACTTGTACGTATCCTTGCACCCCACACCGGACGATAAGGCTCATAGTCCCGGTAGCACAAGCGCCCACGCCCAAAGAGTATGCGCGCCAATCATGGCGAGGGCCGCACACAAGCGGTCCCTCGCCAGGAAGTGGTTGACGTCCTCGGTGGGTCTCCTCGGTACATGCGACACACCACTCAGCTCAGTGGAGCGGTCGGCACAGCTCAATGCTACAACTGCCACACCACCGCGACGCCGCTCTGGAGGAAGGATGACGAGGGTAAGACGGTTTGCAATGCGTAAGTCTTTGGTTTCGTTCTCCAATGATGCCCGACAACTCATCTTGCGGGGGCGTCTGACAATAGATGTGGCCTATAGTAAGTCGCATCTTCCTTTTCCAACGAGCAATTTGCTAAGTTTGCCCCACCACAGTTATAAATTGCATGGGTCAGCGAGACCAATTTCCATGAAATCGGATGTTATCCGCAAGCGATCGCGCCATGACGCTCGGCGTACCGGCCCGGACTCCTCTGAAACCCCGTCAGAGAGTCCCGGTGCAAGTCGGCGGACTTCACCGACTGTCGAGCGTTCCCCAACCTTGGCACCCGATTCCACTACCCAGCCTACGTATGAATGTAATGAGGAAACGACAACTCAGAGTACGTCCTCCGAGCTTCTGGGAGCGCTTGGACCCGAGGCGCAGAGTACCGCTTATAACAATCAGCCAACCTACTCAAACATATACAATCCCTACCCTGGTCCGTACCATCCCGACTACTTGAGCCAGAATTTCCAGACGCCGCCCGATGCGCTTCCGTTCTCCACTGTCGAGACTCTGGAGACAGAGGTGAATACCAACAATGAACAAAGGACAACGAAGCGCCGTCGCATGAGTACGGACTCGGCTTCCGAACCTCCATCTTCTGCTGTTTCGTTTTCTTCGTATGCGGATTCATACTCTGGCCATTCCTCCACTGCGTCCCACTCTCGCCGATCCTCCATGGATTTTCCCTTCTTTTCATCGTACAGCGTGTTCCGTGGCTCTGCCAATGCATTCTGGCATCCCCCAATGCTTACTGCAGACCGGTCTCCTCAACTAGTCCACCCACCTATGCTTCCTGCCGACGATACGCCGATGGACTTTTTCCACCCTCCCATGCTCCCTCAGGACGAAGACAACTTCTTCGCTACGTACCTCCATCCTCCCATGCTACTTCCTGCAGAAGACTCGATCCCTCAACATCAGCACCCGCAGCAGGGTTATAATTCCTCTGCGCAAGCCGAGTTTTATGACGCGGCCATGCAGACCTTTTAAGGGACACGGCGCACTGGTATTCTTTGCATCTTAGGTTTCTACTCGGGTCCTGTCGTCACATTTCTCCCGCCGCCCAATACGTAGATCAACCAAAAAATCGTCTATCCGTTTCATCGACGAACAAGCTGTATCATTGCAGATCACGCCACATTCCTTCATTCATCACGACACAACCTGCCATCTTCTATATTCCTTGTCTCGTCTTCATCACGACTTTCTCTCTCTCTCACCTGCCATATATATTTTTGGTCGCATAGCTACCTCCCGAGATGGGGATAAATATCTCCCCCATCATTACAATGGTTGTATCTGTTGTGTTGCCTCTCGCGAAGGGCTTCGCGGTTCAAGCCCCCAAATAGTATCTATTTCACCTTCTCTTGTATCTACTATCGGTACGTTCGAGTTACGTTTTTATCGTTTGAACCGAGCTATGTTGGACGTTATCGCAAACCCTCGTGTAGCAACTCCCTCTTTTTCTGTCGATGCTTCGCATGACATTAGCAAATTGTTCTTTGTCGAACTACATCAATCCCATTGTCCACGGGCTACTAAGTTGGCGTGTGTTTCAGCTCACTAGAGGTTCGTGGTTCCGTTTTTGTTCCGCAGGCTATGTACCGGCATGCCGATAGACTAGTACAAGTCGCCCAAGTTGAGACCGCCAATGTCATCCGTCCCGGTCTGGGCAGGCGGACGGTGTGCTTTGAGTCCATTTGCGGTCATCACTGGTTACTCACATTCTTATCTGAGCGGAGGACTCTGGAACAACACCGCCAGCGACGTCGGTGGGAGCAGCACGCACACCGCAGCTACTAGTACACGACCACTGACAACGCACGCGGTCTTCCCTTTGCTGTACTAGTGATGATCCCACTCATGTTCTTATTGATAACTGTGCACTACCCATGGTACATAGTTGTTCAAGGAGTGATGGCAACCAAACACGAGTGTGATGCTATAGGTATTTATCAGGCCTGCCTTTTCTTCAGATTTTTGGACGTACGTATTATAATAAGCTCTAGTCGACGAAACGCATCGCTTCCATCGTCGTTCCTTCGAATGAGCTTGGCGCAGAGCTATGTCGGGAACGCAGCAACTCTGGCATTTCGCTCCATACAACGCGATGCAATTCTTCCCCCAACTTCGTCTTCAGTGTCTCCAAAACGGACACCTACAACTGGGGGATCCGACGGGAGCATACGTTTATGCGTGCCTAGAAGCCGCGCGTCTAGATGCTACCCGAGCCAATAGCACTTTATAATAACAGCAATGACTGCGTTCCCGGCCTCCGGCACCTATGATGCATGTATTGACACTCAGCGTCTTGTCGTGTAACAAAAAAGGGCTGAAACGGAACGCACGGGCTAGATGATATCGTGCATTCTCAGTTTCCCCCTGACCTGTCCTCGTCAATTCAACCCCATAATAATTCATGATACCCGTGAGAGTGGTATCTGCGTGCACGCAACTAGTAAATTTGTTTGAATAACGTGTCGTCAGCGCGGTTGGCAAGTTATTGCTAGAGTCTCCCTTGTCTGGGAACCGGGTAAGAAGTGCCTCAGAGACTTGATGGGGCTTCTATGAGGGCGATTTGTAGGGTCTTGAGAGCTCCGTAATCCCTGCATCCTCGATGAGACTGTATTGCGGCGTGCTGTGCGATGGGCGTCTTATGATAGCGATGGACTTGCTCACCCTTAGTTTCGCCTGGATCTTGCACGAGTTCATCGATTTTATTATCTACGTTGGGTTTCATCAGTCGAAATCACCTGATGGATAAAGGGCACCAGTCTCACCGGTTGCTCAAGATTGATAAAACATGTCATAATCAGCTATCATCCGTAGTAGGCTCGTATGAAACTCTTACGGTTGCTTCTGCAGTCGGGCATGAATACAGCTGTTATTCGGACCACAGTGTTTGTCTTTGTTTAAAGACTGTTCACCACCTCGTCCCGGCTGACGAAATAATTAAGCGCGTCACCCAATTCATTTAGACCTCTCATCGCCTTTGCTTTCTTCTGCGGCTCGCCCTGCGTGTTGGCCGACTTGACAGCTTCGATCCAATCGTGCAGGTCTTCCATCAGGATTTCCAGCACCTTGGCCCAGGCCTGCTTCGCGTTATCTGGGAATTCCCACTGGACTTCTTCTCCGACGTTTTTGGACTTGATTGACGGGATGTCCGGGAAACTGAGTAGCTAATCGGGAACAGCGACCCACTTACAGGGGATCTCTGGGTGATTTGAAGATCAGTTATCGATCACTTCGTGCAGCCACCTGCCTCCAAACATCTGCTTGCCCTCCTTGAAACGCGCAAGAAATATCTGGTAACTTCGCGAGAGAAAGAAAAGCTCGAGAGACTCAATCTGAGTATCGCGATTGCACGCACGGGGATTGAATGCGGACAACGCAGCCCACTCGTCTGCGATATGGTGGGGAAGAGGCACGTTCGTTGCACTTGGTAAGAAACCGTCACTTGGAGAATCTGGGGAGGGTTGGAGGTGACCTTACCCCTTTGCAATCTCTTCGAGCAGGCCTTCATCTTACTCGAGCGTTTTCGCCGAGGGGGTCTTCACAGACTCGGATGATGCGAACTGATCCTGAGCAACAACCAAGATCTCGACCTGGTAGCGCTAATGGCACTGGTGACAGCGATGACTTTCTTTAGTGACGTAGAAGAGGATAAATCTGTGTGCATGTTCAGCTCTGCTTACTTGGGTTGCGCATAGGATCCAACTCTAGTAACAGATATAACTCACGAGCTCCTTCGTTCATGAGGCCGAGACGCTCCCGAATCTTCGCGGTGGAGGTAGCCTTGAATACCTTGTACCACAGCATCTCACCTTTGACATCAGCATTGTCTCTTGCGATATCGTAGACTCTCTGTAAGATGTTAGGCTCGTCCGTACGCGTAACCTCTGTCCAGAAGACCTTTCCAGATGATCATCCACCTGCTCGATGAGATTCCTACTCTTTACGGAGAACATGTTGGTAGCCCGGCCATTTAGACCCGTTCCTCACCCGACAGCTCAAAGCTGACGCCGATCGCCTCACCCTCCTCACCACACAGGTTTGTCTGGTGAGAGTCTGGCCAGGGCCTCGGCGAACCTTCAAGTTGGGTTCACACCTGGATTCAAGTACCAGTGTTGATTTTTGAGGCGTTGCATTGTGAGAAGGAGGACCAGGAGCCGTGGAAGATCCTGGATGTGTTGTTTGTTTTGTCGTGAATCATTGCCCATCAACCAACCTATCGGTGCAGAAACGTCCTCACAAGGTGCAGCCGGTACGCGCTCGTAGCCGATCCGGGTGTCGTAGAATCGTCATAAGTACTCTGGCCGTCAGTCACCCTGCTGTGACGACTCGTTTTGGAGTCGTCTTTCCCACGGTACCTACTTCGTTCACATCATGTCACTGGCAGAAAAACCGACACCTGAACCTCTACCTGCAAACACATTTCCCTCTGGCAGTCCCACTCGAGCGGCGTATGATGAATGCCTCACTCTAGAACAGCGTAGAGCATGGGGCAAGTTCGATGCAGATTTTCACAAAGCGGCCAGCGAGCCAATCATGTTTGATATGAGCCCCTTGATTGCTGCACGCGTCCTCGGCCACGCTTTGGTTTTCGCACCTAGTGAAGATGGGCGCGATGCGTTGGCTCGCGAAATCAATGGTTGTCACAGTGATCCGGAGTTCTTGGCTGGACTCGCCCATTTGTATGTTTTTGGGCTGATCCGAGTGTAGGCTCTTGTCAGGTGTTGGTTCTATTCTCAAGGTACCTAACGAAATCATTTAGTCTACAATCCCAAAGGTCCTACACCTGCTGTCTCAGCCGATCCGAGTCCTAGACTATCCTTTCAGGAGGCTGTACAGAATCTGGAGCATTTGCTGAAGCAGCCCTCGATTACACCTTACCAATTGCGGAAACTGGTAAGTACCTTTATCGCTGTCGTCGACTCACTAACCGACTTCACTAGCTTTTGTTTTGCGACGATCATCACTGTGTCTTCACTGGCGCTTTGGACCCCCAAAAGTGACCTCGTCCAGGAGGCCGCATTGCTGTCGACATAGTCAATGTTGCTCATATTATCAGTCAATCGTTGTCGACGGACATCCACGGTGCTACGCAAAGAGTTCGGGAGAAGGTAGTTTTTCATTGTTCTATTTGATCCCAGTCCACTGATGTCATTTTTCTACAGTTTGAATGGGCAAGGACCGCAGGAGCAATGATCGAGCGCTTTGGGGGCTTCTCCTCCCACGATGTCCTTCGCGATGAAGTGCTCAACAGTTCGTCGAATGCATTCCTCAGCTCGCCAGCCCCACATGATGCGTTCGATCGGCTTGATATGTGGTTGATACCGGCCCAGGTGTGTTTTCTTCTGATATCTGACTGACCTGTTACTAGGACGAGCACCACCAAGTCATACCCGACACTTATAATGTAGAATATTATTGGGGCGAGGAAGCACTCCATTCCCTGGGAACCGGAGTTCGGTCGAGAATCGCATTCAGATCCGCCCAGGTCGGCGACAAGAACATACCACTCCCAGACCCTCGCATCATGCGCCCGGACTGCACATATGTCTGGTGCTGCAGGATGGTTGCAAGAGCTCTTCCGCGACACCGATGAATTCTCGATCATGACTCAACCGAATGCTGCGTCCGAGCTGAGTAAAGCCTTGAGGCAGTTGCAGATGCAGCCTGTTTCTGTGTCGGCTTGATGGCCTCCGTCACGTATTCAACATTAACATGGGCATGTGGAGTGCCTGACTACCTTGTTCTCGGAGCCTGTGTCGCTTACAAATTGTAGTTTCATAAGTACTAGTGACAATAATGTACACTGCATGCATCGTTGTGACGGATCCATATGTGCAGGTCCAATCCCATGGACTCGACAGCGGTAAGCTTTGATCTAAAACGTGCTTCAATCTTCTCGGATCGATTCCGGAACCAAAATTTGGCAACTACATGAAATGGAAGGGACTCGGAGCGTAGAAGCTGAACCAACTGATTCTTTCATTCCTTGCCTGGCATGTATGGTTCACCGTCGATTCTCGAAGAGCGGAACGACAATGTCTCATTTTGCTGCTAGTTCAATAATGCGAACAGAATGGCTTCAAGACCACAAGTGCTCGTATTGGAGTCTCGGACGAGCAAGATTCAGATGCTGCCAGCACAGACACGGACATGAAACTCCTATTTTTCGCCACGCAACCCCCCAGCACTCGGCAGCGGGCAGCACTGCGCGCCCTATAGCAGGTGGACTACTAGTATTGAGCTTTGTACGCGGCACTAAGTCATCGCACGATGTTACAGGAATTATAATGTCACCGTACATCTCATTCATCATGCAAGCGTATCAAGACAATTTGAAAGCCTAACTGTACTTCCCCACGCGGGACAGCTCATCTGTCCCAGACGCGCCCTGCCCCAGGCTTCCTGAGGCAGGATTCAGATTGAACGGATGACGCACGGTATACGGACCCCGAGATCTTATCCTGTCTCCAGTCGACGTGCACATCGAGCTCCTTGTCCATGCGGACCATCTCTTCACGGATCCGCTCTGGCGACCTGGGCGGGGAGTACGAGGTGTTGGGTGATCTCGGCACCATTGGGGACGAGCTTCATTTCGATGTCGCCCTTGACCATGTCCAGCTCCTCTCGCAGCTTCTTCTGCGCTGGAAGGAGTTTACTGCTTGCTGCACAGATAGGTTAGCACCGGGTGCGGTATGTAACAATAAGAGATCCCTTGGACGACCAGACGCAGCTGTCGACGACACTCTGCGTGAGACCTCGGGCACGCACATGTCGCGAGAGATAGAAAGACTGCGTGAACAAGACATACAAGAACAAGCAGGTCTTGACGGTGTCAAACGGTGTACGCATGTTGTCGTGCTACCACTGGAAGACAAGGTCTTATGTGTGTCCGACGAGATCGTGGATGTTGTCCATATGCAACTTGAACACGTGCAGAAACAGACGCCCATCTCCGATACGTCTCTATGTACTACGAGCAGGTTCATTTCTGATCGAAACACAAGTGGAGACAATGCTGTAGAGATCACTTGGAACAACTCTGGCAGGCTGTTCGTTCAGCTAGGGTGGCATTGAAAATGCCTATGTTACGCCTGGAACGCACATCAGAATGCATCAGACCTGGCTTCTGTTGAACACTGCCAACCACAGACCCGATCACTTTGCTGTGGTGCTGTGGGCGACTTAAAAGCAGCGTAGGTGGGCCCCTCACAGCTCCTTCCAACAGTTCTTCCCGATTTCAATGATGGCCAACACATCGAACTTCGGGAAAAAACGATCGGACGAGGATGCATCTAGCACTTCAGACCTAGCAAGAACAAAACCACGACTGGAATCAGACACGTCGCATGCCCAGGACAGGCCTGGAGATTGCGAGCCTAGTGTCCCGATCGTATGTCTAAGACCATGCCTCTGATCTGCTGACTGACAAAATCCTGCAGGATGGCGTACCTGCGCTCGCCGTCACCAACGCAGAGCCCACTGGCAGCCTTACACAGGACTCGGGGAAACGGGACATAAACCTCGCTGGACCGATAGACCAGCTATATCGATCCTACCCTGCGGCTCAGCAGGAGGAAATTGTTATTACAGGTAAAGCGCTTGTTCGTCGCCACTTGCAAACATTGCTGACGTTAGCATAGCCATTCGGGCGACGGACGTTGCCCTCGGCCTCAGACGACTCCCCGCCGGCTTTTTTGTCGTACTACATCATAGCGGCCTTGAATGGAGAACAGAAAACAAACCTTCGTCGGTAGTAAACCGGGATATCGTCGAATGGGATGGACCGATCCTAATGTGAGACTCCTTAACAGCCAGAGTTACCATTCTCATGTTCTACCTAGATCGTCAGACATGTCGGCCACAATTTGTCTCAAGGTCTGTGCTTCCTTCGAATTCCAGCCCATGCTAGGTAGCGGGGAGCAGCTGCGAAAGTTGACGGTTACGGTAAATCAACTTTTGGAGCGCAGTCGAACCAGCTCTCGTGAGTACACTAGATTACTCCACCTAAGGGTCCATTCACTGACTTTCTAATAGCCTTTGTGTTCTTTCCAAAGGATGGAGATATTGTGTCCCCATGTACATCCCTGTTCATAAGTGTCAAACGACAGAAGCGTGAGAGCGCTAGTCCATCAACATTGAAAGTCCTTGGCGCTCATTGGGTGAGTCAGCGACTTGTATCCATATTGTACACGTTAATCTTATGCTACGATAGTCAACCCGAGAAGTGCAGAGCGGACTAGAAATCGCAACGAATTTGGGCCACAGCGCTCTCTTGCAATACCGAAAGGAAGGGGAAAAACAAGATCTGGAACACGCTATTGGAGAATTCAAACACGCGCTGAACCTCTGTCCGGTGGACCATCCTTGTCGTGCGGTCACTCTATCGAACCTAGCAATGGCCGAGTTGATCCGCTTTCAGGTGGAGGGTGGGGATACTCGACTGCAAGTGGCTCTTCGACTGTATCACGGCGCACTGGCGCTCCGTCCTGTGGGCCACCCTGATCGCTCCCCCACACTTATTCATACGGCGACGGCGCACCTTGTTCGATACGAGAATAGGAAATACTGCGCCGAAGAAGAGCAGGCACAAGGATTGCTTGGGGAAGTATTGGGCAGCCGGTCTACCGGAAGTCACATGAGGCAAGCTGCGAGTGTCTTACAATCACAGCGCCCTGGACGTAACATGGGTCTCATGGAGCCGGATCTGCGCTCGATGGCGGATACAGATCTAGGGAATTTCAGTGTCTGGTTGTTGAAGCGTTTCGAACGGTTCGGCGAACTAGCCGACTTACAACGGGCAATTTCTATTTTACAGGATTTGGCCGGGTCTACATCGGTTTGGGATAACCGGTACTCCTGGATACTGCGGAATCTTGGTGGAGCATTTCGGGGTCGATTCCAGCGCCTTGGTGGACTGACTGACCTCGAGGGCGCCATTTCGAGTTGGAAGGATGCGGTTGACCTCACCCCTCACGGTCACCCCAACAAGTCTCACCTTCTTAACGACCTCGGCGCCTCCTTGGGAACTCGTTTCCAGCTCCTCGGCGAGGTCAGCGACCTCGAGGATGCCATTTTAAGGCTGAGAGATGCGGTTGACCTCACTCCTCACGGTCATCCCAGCCAGCCCGCCCATCTCAACAACCTCGGCAACTCCTTGAGAATTCGTTTTGTGCGCCTCGGTGAGGTCAGCGACCTCGAGGACGCTATTTCGAGATTCAGGGATGTGGTTGACCTCACCCCGCACGGTCATCCCGACCAGCCCCGTCGTCTCAACAGCCTTGGCAACTCCTTAAAGATTCGTTTCTCGCACCTCGGCGAGGTCAGCGACCTCGAAGACGCCATTTCGAGGTTGAGGGATGTGGTTGACCTCGCTCCTCACGGTCATCCCGACCGGCCCGAGTATCTTAACAACCTTGGCAACTCCTTGAGAATTCGTTTCTTGCGCCTCGGCGAGGTCAGCGACCTCGAGGACGCCATTTCACGGTTGAGAGATGCGGTTGACCTCACTCCTCGTGGTCATCCTGACCGGCCCAGCCATCTCCATGACCTCGGCAACTCCTTAGAAACTCGCTTCCAGCGCCTTGGCGAGGTCAGAGACCTCGAGGACTCCATTTCGATGTTGAGAGGTGCGGTTGACCTCACCCCTCATAGTCATCCCGACAGGCCCTGCCTTCTCAACAGCTTCGGCAACTCCTTAAGAACTCGTTTCAAGCATCTTGGCGAAGTCGGCGACCTCGAGGACGCTATTTCTAGGCTGAGTGAGGCGGTTGGCCTCACTCCACATGGTCATTCCAACAGGCCTGGCCTTCTTAATACTCTCGGTGGCGTCTTGAAAGCTCGTTTTAAGCACCTCGGGGAAGTCGGCGACCTCGAGGACGCCATATCGAGGATGAGGGATGCGGTTAACCTCATTCCTCAAGGTCATCCCAACAAGTCCTGCTTTCTCAGCACTCTCAGCAACTCCTTAATAACTCGTTTCGAGCGTCTTAGCGAGCTCAGCGACCTCGAGGACGCCATTCCGATGTTGAGGGATGCGGTTGACCTCACTCCTCATGGTCATCCCCACCAGCCCGGCCATCTCGAGAGCCTTGGCACCACCTTGATAACTCGTTTCGAGCGCCTTGGCAAGGTTAGCGACCTCGAGGACGCCATTTCGACATTCAGGAATGCGGTTGACCTCACTCCTCATTCTCATCCTAAACGGCCTGGCCGTCTCAACTACCTCGGCACCTCCTTTGTAACTCGTTTCTTGCACCTCGGCGGGGTCAGCGACCTCGAAAACGCCATTTCAAGGCTGAGGGATGCGGTTGACCTCGCTCCTCACGGTCATCCCGACCGGCCCGTCCTTCTCAACAACCTTGGCAACTCTTTAAGAGCTCGCTTCGAGCGCCTCGGTGAAGTCAGCGACCTCGAGGACGCCATTTCGAGGTTGAGGGATGTGGTTGATCTCACTCCGCAAGGTCATCCCGATAAGCCCGGTCATCTCAACAACCTGGGAACCTCCCTAACAACTCGTTTCTCGCACCTCGGCGAGGTCAGCGACCTGGAGGATGCCATTTCGACGTTGAGGGATGCGGTTGACCTCACTCCTCACGGTCATCCCGACAAGCCCAGCCGTCTCCAAAACCTCGGCATCTCCGTTTTAGTTCGTTTCGAGCACCTCGGCGAGGTTAGCGACCTGGAGGACGGCATTTCGATGTTGAGGCATGCAGTGGACCTCACTCCACACAGTCACCCCAAGAAGCCCGCCCGTCTCACGTACCTCGGAACATCCTTACAAATGCGTTTCTTGCGCCTCGGCGAGGTCAGCGACCTCGAGGACGCCATTTCGAGGTTCGGGGATGTGGTTGACCTCACACCTCATGGTCATCCCGACAAGCCCAGCCATGTCAACAACCTCGGCAACTCCCTTTTAACTCGTTTTGAGCGCCTCGGCGAGGTTAGCAACCTCGAGGATGCCATTTCGAGGCTGAGGGATGCGGTTGACCTCACTCCTCACGGTTATCCCGACCGGTCCAGCCGTCTCAGCGACCTCGGCAACTCCTTAACTACTCGTTTCGAGTGCCTTGGCGAGGTCAGCGACCTCGAAGATGCCATTTCGAGGTTGAGGGATGCGGTTGACCTCATTCCTCACGGTCATCCCGAGAAGCCCACTCTTCTCAACAACCTTGGCAATTCCTTAACAGCTCGTTTCAAGCGCCTCGAGGTCATCGACCTCGAGGACTCCATTTCGACGTTAAGGGATGCAATTGACCTCACTCCTCACAGTCATCCCGACAGGCCCCGCCTTCTCAACAGCCTGTGCAGCTCCTTTTTAACTCGTTTCTTGCATCTTGGCGAAGTCAGCGACCTCGAGGACGCCATTTCGAAGATGAGGAATGTGGTTGACCTCACTCCTCACGGTGATCCCACCAGGTCCTGCTGCCTTAGCAACCTTGGCGAATGCTTAAGAAGTCGTTTCGAGTGCCTCAGCGAGCTCAGCGACCTCGAGGACGCTATTTCGCTGTTGAGGGATGCGGTTGACCTCACTCCTCATGATCATCCTCACAAGCACGGTCACCTCAAGAGCCTCGGGACCACCTTAATAACTCGTTTCCGGCGCCTCGGCGAGGTTAGTGACCTCGAGGACGCCATTTCGACATTCAGGAATGCGGTTGACCTCACTCCTCATTCTCATCCTGAACGGCCTGGCCGTCTCAACGACCTCGGCGCCTCCTTTGTAACTCGCTTCTTGCACCTCGGCGGGGTCAGCGACCTCGAAGACGCCATTTCGAGGCTGAGGGATGCGGTTGACCTCGCTCCTCACGGTCATCCCGACCGGCCCGTCCTTCTCAACAATCTCGGCAACTCTTTAAGAGCTCGCTTCGAGCGCTTCGGTGAAGTCAGCGACCTCGAGGACGCCATTTCGAGGTTGAGGGATGCGGTTGACCTCACTCCTCACACTCATCCCGTCATCTCCGGCTATCTCAACAGCCTCGGCAACTCTTTAAGAGCTCGTTTCGAGCGCCTCGGCGAGGTCGGCGACCTCGAGGACGCCATTTCAAGGTTAAGGGATGCGGTTAGCCTCACTCCTCACGCTCATGACAAGCCTCGTTATTTGTTCAACCTTGGCATGTCCTTCACCACTTGCTTTGAACGACTTGGAGAGTGTAAACTCGAGCAAGCAATTTCTATATTGTCTCGCGCTGCGTCATCCCCAATTGGCCCCATAACTGATCGTCTTCGCGCTTCACGGCAATGGATATCATGCACCCGCCGTATTAAACATCCATCTCTCCTGCATGCATGTTCCGTTGCTCTCCACCTCATTCCTCAACTTGCGTGGATCGGCCTTTCTCTTACACATCGTTACCAACAGCTGACTCAGGCGGCCGATATTGTCCGGGAAGCAGCCGCTGCTGCCCTAGATGCTGGATTCCCGATAGTTGCAGTCGAGTGGCTTGAGCAAGGGCGTTCCATTATTTGGGGAGAGCTCTTCCAGCTACGCAGCTCGTATGAAGATTTGTCGGCCGCTCATCCAGATCATGCGCGTAGACTGCGCGAACTCTCTGCCGAGCTAGACCAAGCAAGTATTAATCGCGAAATTTCGTCAGAAGATACTGGGAGGTCTCGAACAATAGGCTCTTTACGCCAACTAGTGGACAGGCAGCGTAGGCTCGCCATCGAGCGAGATAAACTACTCCAGGACATCCAGCACTTGCCAGGTTTCGAGGGATTCCTTCGCCGTAAACGGTTTTCTCAGCTCCGCGCTGCAGCCCACGCTGGTCCAGTTGTCATCCTCAATGCTGCAGAGATCCGTTGCGATGCACTGATTGTGCTTGCCAACCTGGACCACGTTATTCATGTCCCGCTCCCCAAGTTCACTCTCGAGCGATTCACCAATCTCCAAGGCATCTTGACCAAACATATTCGTTACGCGAGGACGGGAAAGCTAACACCAGAAGACGACAGCGGCTTGGAACATGTTTTATCTCCGTTGTGGCAAAGTGTCGTCAAACCTGTCCTCGATGCTTTGGCTATCTCAGTAGTATGTGTTATTTGTTTTACCCCTCATTGATCATTCATTGACCTATGATCGCAAGCAGGTACCCACCAGTGTGGACCTCCCACGGATATTTTGGTGCCCTACTGGACTTCTTTCCTTCGTTCCCATCCATGCAGCTGGGTTGTATGACAGAGAGTATGCGGAACCGGGACACAAAGTATTCGATTTCGTCGTTTCGTCATACATCCCCACTCTCAGTATTCTTTCGCAACTATCAGCCCTGTCGTGGCACCTAGCAGGTGTGGCAACCTCCGCCTACTCCTTGTTCATCAGCCACCTTCGGATGGCCATGATCCACTTCCAGGCGTTAAGAT
>JBBPOD010000639.1:0-15731 GCA_038091255.1 Tylopilus intermedius | reverse complement strand
GTCACGAAATTGCGCCACTGGCCAAAGATGTGCTATCTGCGCCTGTGAGCATTCTTGCTTTCGCCCCCTCTCCGGGGCTCGAAGAGGCTGCGAAGGCATTGCTGGTCGTATGGGATGCATGTCAACAGGTAGACGTGAGTACCCCTTTGCTTCGGTATTGTATCCTTCCTGCTAATGCTTTGCTCCAAAAGACGAAGCGTCTCTCCTGCTTGCGCCTCGCGGAACGCTGTGCAATGCTCCTTTATTCAGTTCTATGCGACATCCACGACACCGGTATGCAAAGTATTCTCAATGAACCTGTCGAGCGATTGTGCGGTGCACTCGCTCAGGTGTGTTGAGTCTTGCATTCTTTTCACCTGGCTGACGTTGCTTCAGACCCGGGCGTTTCTCGACACGCAGCTCCACCGACCATTTTTGAAGCGGTATGTGAGAAGGGAATAAATTGCGAGAGAACCCCAAGCGTGTAATGATGCGATCACGGATGCTGCATCGAGGTTTGGGGTCAGTAGACTATACTCTCCATTTCATGGACTGCGACAGTCTGACCCGGTTATCAACAGATGTCTGTTCAGATTCGCATATATTAGCAGGTATGGTTGGCGGCGAATAAATCGAAGCGGTTCCGACAAGAGACACGGGAGTTGCATCGTTGGACCATCAGATTACTCAAAGGCAGCTTGCGCTGGAGCATCAACGAGCAGAGATGTGTCGAGAAGAGGTGGCGTGACGACGAAGTCATCAAGCGGGAGTGTCCTGGTTCCCACGGCTGATAGTGGACCCGTTGGTGGGGCTGCAGGCAAAGCGATCGAAGTGGCAGCTGTCTGATGCCCCGCCCCCGTATGGACCCCCAGGGCAGCCACCAGCAACGAAGGCAGGTGTGGTATTGGCTACGGACAAGCTGATGGCATATTGGTCTGTGTCCGGTTCTGGACGGGAAACGCCGATGTCGACTACATTTTCCCCTGCGATTCCGTCTGCTGTGACGGACTCCACTGTGTCCGCCCCGCCAACGCCAACTCCAACCAAAGCCATGTATATAGTGGAAGACAAAGACGACCACTGTTGGGTCACTCGCAGACGTCTTCGTCTCCAACGCACGTACTCGTTCGGTTAGAGTGGAGCAGTCATTAATTTGCCACAGTCACACATCTTTCAGGGCTATGCCACTTACGTTCTTCATCTCGAGCGTACGCTCAAGCAAGTCGAGAATGCTCACAACTTGCGCCGCCAAAAAGAATCAGGATTCCGCGGAATGGTTCAAGGTGTGCAAATCTCTGCAGCCGACAAGGGCGGGACTGGTCTTACAATCACATCATCGAAACTCTTCCAGCGCCTCCTCGAATATCCACTTTATTCCAGAACCTTCTCTTCCATACCGACCCCAGCACGTTTGAATACAAAGCATCCCGCAGATGGTCGCAGAAGTAGAGTCCATCGTGCGAAGTATTGAAGACGAGAAAATCCAGAAAGAGGACAGAGATAAGACGAGGGACGTTTTCGCGCGCATCGAGGGTCTTGACAAGGTGAAGCAGCTGGCGATCCCAAATACCCTCCCGGCTACTTCTGGAGGAGAGACAGCTCCTCGTTGGCCACGAATTAACGTCTAAAGGATCCTCCCCTCCGCCAGTGATGGCTACAAAGAACGTCAAGGGTGAGACATTGTTCAGACGCTTTCAAAGCAAATCAAAATGTGCGACATCTGGGTGTTGAAATTCGCATACAAAACCGCGGAACCTGTACAAGTTCATCAAGGTACGCCAGGTGTTTATAATGTTCTCACCGTAGGCTCATGCATGATTAGATTGACACATGGGCGACGGAAGAGTAAGTTCTTGTGTACGTCCATCGTCGCATCTGACCGTTCTTGTAAGGTCGTTTGGTCCAAGGCGGAGGCCCATTCCACCCCCAAGCCAAGAATAATACCGCTTCTAGATGACGACGAGGATGCGGACGACCCGGATGACTCGGATAAGAAGAGTAAGATGAGCTTCTCCTACTGTGGTGCTAACAAGATCACGCTCCAGAAGCCGGTGTTAAAACCCAAGCAACATACCGCTGGGGGATCCAGCTGGCGCGTGTCTACACCCGGGAGCCCGCCAACGCCAAGTTTGGCACTCGACTGATGTCGTTGGAGGACAGTCAATACGTCAAGGCGATCGTGACTCGTCCTGCTTGGACACGAGCACCCGTCTTCTCCGCTTGCTCGCGGTCGCATTTCCCAAGTCCCGTCGGTGCCCCAAATGTCTGACGATACATTATCACTCTCATTGACGCTTTCTCCCTTTTCTTCTCGCTTCTTTTTTATGACATTCTTTATTTGCGGACTGCACATTGAAAAGTCTCATTCTAAAATCAGACATTCTGATACCAAGCCTCGCTGGCGCGGCTACAATGCAATGCCTTTTTCATTCTTTCAGCACATCAGACGGCTTCCGTCGCGTCGTACGCCGCGTTGTGTCCAGCTGGGGAAAAAAAGAACGCACCATGATGTCATCACATGTGAACAAGTCGACCCTCTCGCCCTACGGCCATCTTGGCCACGGTATCAGAGTAAAAGTGTGCTCGGTGGAGCCTGTCAACCTTCAGACAAAACGAAACGCGGCACTGCGACGCGAACGTGCATGTGTGGTACCTTGAAAGATGTCCTGGATAAAGTAGGCTTCTTTTGTATCGGGCGTGTCTACGGCCCAGCGTTCGGCCCGCTGTGACTCGTCGGCAAAAGCTTCGCCGGGCCCGAGACGACGTTGAGTTATCGCTTACACGAGTATCCGACGCCATCCGAAAACTATTCTTTTTGACGCCATAGAATCGATTTGGGGGCTAAGATGAAACTTCGTCACGCTGCGTGGCTACACACCGACCCTGCCACTCACCTTGCCGTCTGGTGCGCAATCAAACGCTCCACGCAATCATCTTCACCATGAATCCACAGTGAACGGTCTCGCGCCGCCACGTCGCCCGCCTTGTCCAACCGTTGTGTTCTCGACTGGCTTGGTGACTGGTCCGACTAGGCATTCTACGCAGTTCACTCGTACTTTGGACTTGGACCTGGCCGCGTATACTCCGCCTGCGCACTTCCTTATCGTCTACCGGGGGCTTTCCGTGCCTCTCATCCACCGCACTGCCGTCAATGCGCTCGTCTACGTGTCGATGTACCAAATCAACCAGCGAATCAGTCGCCATCAAGTCGATCACCTTCATGTCGGTCTTGACAAACTCTAGGACACAGCTGAGGAACTTTGCAACTTGCCTCTAGGCACTCCCAACTCGAAGCTGAAGCGCACGGTTGCAGAGCAACAGGAGGCCAAGAAAAAGAAGGTGGCGTCTATTAAGATTCAGGCAGCCTTGGTTGAGCAGGACAAGAACATTGCACGACGTCGTGCCGTCATCATGCCGCTGTCAGTAACATTAAGAGGCAGCACTTGCAAGAAGTCAGGACGATGGCTGATCCTCCCGAAGCCGTCAAACTTGCGATGGAGTCTGTCTGCACGATTCTCCGTGATCAAATCGACAGCTGGCGTACGGTTCAAGGTATCATCCGTCGGGATGACTTCATCCAACGAATCGTCAACTCCGATGCCAACAAACGTGCTGGGAAAGAAGCCACGGGTTTACTTGGCGTCAATGTCGGTGGCGGAGATTACATCGACATTGACAAGGAACTCAGAGCGCTCCCGCCTTCGCGCTCACATTCCAGTACCCTGCCATACCTTCACTAGTCACCCAAGCTGCCCCAACGGCTGACACTGCTGCCCTTAGCACGCGAACGTAATCGGCTGCAGCGCATGCGAAAAGTTGGCAAGTTGCTGCCCCACCTTCTTCCCCTTCTAGTGCAGTATTACCACTAGAGAACCCTCGAATAAGTAAGTCAATGCCCGTCGTTCGTCAATTACAACATGGGCTAGACATGGCAATGCACGCTATTTTCACGATCCCAACCCCATACTCCCAATCGGATATGCTAAGTAGCGTTCATCTCACCTTTCACTGCAATCGCATGCGCAAGCAAACGGCTGCGCTGAACCACCAGCTGGCGAGGACCCGAGCGATAACGTGTATGTCATTGTCTGTCTTGCCATGTACTAGCTCAATGTCCTGTACTTAACGACCGTGACAGCAATGCGGCAAGTCGGTTGAGGTGTGTTCGTGTGTCATTTTGAAGTTCTCCATCTCATACGCCCTTCAAGTTCTAGGTCTGACTGGAACCATTCTCAGTCCGACGAGATACACAAGGCCGCAGCGGCCACCTTGTTCCATTTTTCTTTTTTTTCAGCGAACTTGAACAAGCTTACATCATTCTTACTACTACTACTTGAACCCGGCTCAACGAGCCGCTTAGTTTCTCGCCTGTATATAAGCCCCTGCCTAGCATGATAATCAGCGGAATGGAGCCTAATTTCCTTTCTCACACCGACGAACGCCCCCGATTCCCCTGAACAAACGACATCAACGATCGACCTTGCTCTCAGTCGTCCTCGCATCGCTTACCTAATCTTTCTCACTCTCTCACTTGTCTTGTCGCCGTCCAGGCGCTCCCCGGGGAGCGCTTGGACTGGACACTATCCTCTCGGCCAGTACCCCGATCATCCTCTACCAACCACGCCCAGCCACTTGTCAGTTTTGGCTGGGGCTCCCCTCCCATCCCGGCTCTCTGGCTGGCTCTCACACACCTCCTTTTCCAGACCTTTCTCTCTCCGCTGTCTTATCCTGCTGCGCACAGGTCGATCATTACGCCCTTTTTCATCTATACCCAGGGCAAGGTAAGCACGCGTTTCTCCTTCCCGCTTCTTCATGTACTCATTTACACCATATGGAAGAATGGCACCGGCCCCATACCTTGTTCGCACAAACGAGTATATCGCATACGATTATAACGTGGTTTCTGGGTGGATCTCTCAGTCCCACACCGCTCGCTCCGTCGGCTGAACGACCATATGCCGCGAAAGCGAAGTCGATAGGGTCGACGGGGAGCATGAGCAGCAGAAAGGGCAAGAAGAGCAAGAAGTCGAAGGGGGGGGGGACTATACCCATTGGAAGCTGACATGGACTGGCCACTAGCCGACCTGGTACTTGCGTCAAGAACACTCTCTGCGTTGTCGGCCGCTGCTCACCCGCGAGGAAGGGCTCCTTCCTGCCTTCTTCGTTCTGAGCCGCTACGCCCAACGATGCCCGCAAGAGCTATCCGCCCTTCACCTCTTGGGCCTTTTGTGCGAGCGTTTGAGGAAGGCGCACAATGGATCTCTCGTGCAATCGCCTTGTTGGAAGTCACGTACGATGAATCCGAAGATCCGCTCGCTGAGACGCAGTTCACCATCGCCACGCCAACCTTGCCTCGGTAGGGGATCACCCAGGTGCCCTCGAATCATTGTAAAATCCTATACATATACTTTTCATCGGGCTCTTCTTATTCTCCAGGCGAGTCTCCTCGGGCCATGTCTTCAATTTGCCCTGCTCATCCCGGTACAGGCCCGCACTCCGCGTGCTACTCCACCATGGTTATCTCCAAGTGGGATACACACCCGTGGCGCTCCTCGCCTCTCCCCGGTCCTGCCTTTTTGACGCTCCGAAGAGTCCCACGAAAATGACATCGATAATAGCGCTCGCTCCGTATCTTCGTTGTTGATCACATCCCAGACAGGTTCCTCCGCCTCCGGTTACGACAGGTCGAGGAATAACAGCAGCTCTGCCTCAGCACTCTTCCTGGTCGACGGTGATACGAGCACCTCCATGTCCTTGATTGCAAACATGGGCACTCACGGGACCTCGTCCTCCTACGGCCACACGGGTTCCCAGAGTCACCCGAATCGTCCAAAACGACCACCCAAGCCGTCTCGCCCGACCCAGGGCAACTTTGCTGCGCCCAAGAACGTGGTCGATACCACCCCTACACCCCGTCCTCGTACCATCTCCCATGGCCACCCGCGTCCGACGTCGTTGCTTGTCACAGCCACCCCTCCGATACATTCGCGACCACGCGTTCCATGTCCCCACTGCCGAACACGGCAAATAACCGCCCAGGTTTTCGAAGCTCGCCATGGCCTCGTTAGCGTGCTAACATTCTCGAACCATATCACCTTTATCGATAACCTCGCGTTCGCATTCCAGAAGCCAAACGGCGTCCCAGTCGTCAAGGTGTCACCACCCCCATCCGAGTCAGAGGACGTCCGCCGGGCCCAATCTTCATTTGGTGATCACAGCTCTGGTGATCGCCGAGGCCCATCGCGGCCTCAAGTCGACCTCCCTCCCTCCAAACCTCTTCAAACCGCCATGTCCCCCCATCCTTCCTCTCCAAAACAGAGGGACCCCGTTCGTGCCCCGATACGCCTCCCCGCGGATGACGTCGAAGAAGAAACCATTCTTCCAATTCAGCGAAATCGCGCTGTCTTAGCCCATGCTGGTCCCCAACTCGCCATAAGTGATCTGCAACGCCTTGAAGAACCCGCAGAAGAAAACGTCAAAGATGGTGATCCAGCGAAGTTCAGGACAGCCCTCAGACGGACTCTCAGTCTCAACGTGTCTTCCGCAGGTCAGTCGAACATCGTGGCATTCATACTCGCAGCGGTGTTGGCTCCAGGCTCCCTCATTCAGCCGTCGATACGATGGACGATATCATGCCCATGCCAGACGAAGCAGACGTACCAATCATCGTTGTTCCTCCTGGCCAAATCCTTCGTTGAGCTGCACGGACAACAAAGATGCGAAAGTCATCAGCTCTCGCGGCTGGCGAAGGCCACGGGTTTTCGAGTCGTTGGCGTAGACCGAAGCCCACAAAGTCACGCACTTCGAGCGATATATCCTCTAACGATCACGCGAGCGAGCAAACCGATACCGCTGAGCCATACAAACGTGCTCGTACCTTCTCCAACGAGAGTATCATCAGTGACGAGCACGCATCTCCTCGATCGGATCCCTATAGCGAAGAAACATCGATATATGATGCCTATGTCGGGGAAGATCCAGACAACGACATTGTGCGCTCTATACAATCATTCATCATTCCGGAACCCCCCACACTATCCTTGACCCTTCCAATGGATGACCAAAATCTGACCCTGACGGGCGTGGCACCTGAACCACCACTCGGGTATCGTACACCTTCACCAGAGTTGCAACATCCTCAGCCTCAGCGAGCCAATCTCGCCGCACCAATAGAAGAGACTTCCCGGACACCTTCACCCGATACCACTCTCGTACAACCACGGAGGAGACCGCAAGTGGCTTTAACGGTAGCCGATATCCCTGTATCCACGGAAAAGCCTGCCCCGAAAAAGGAGAAGGATAGGAGAGGGCTCTTCGGTAAATGGGGTAGCAGCGATAAAAACGGGAAGAAGGCTGCTAAAGCGGAACGAGAACGTGAAAAGGAGGCTCAGCGAGCAGAGAAGGAAAAGGAGAAGGAAAGCGGTTTCTTCGGCTCATTGTTCAGCAACAAGAAGAGGCAAGACGATTCGTCTTCTCAGACAAGTGGGTATGCCGGGTTGGGACGCGAAACAGCCGCTGCTTTCCTTGGGGCATCCAAGTCGTCAAAGGGGCTACCTACGTCACCTTCTCCGCAACCGGGCCTTCAGGGACCCTATGCAAGGTACCCGATCCACGTTGAGCGCGCGATTTATCGCCTCAGCCACATCAAACTAGCGAATCCGAGACGGCCCCTTTATGAACAAGTGCTGATCAGCAATCTGATGTTTTGGTACTTGGGTGTCATCAACAAAACCCAGAATGCGACGCTGGCGGTACCAACGCAAGGACCCGCGGGTGCAACCCCAGCTCAGCCAGTTCCTGAGCAAGAGGAGGCGCAGAGGCAAGATGCCGAGGAACGACAAAGGGTGGAGAATGAGCGTTTGGAACGGGAGGAGCAAGAACGTGAGCGGGAACAGAAGGAGAGAGAAAGAGAGCTACAGCTTCAGCAGCAACAGCAGAGGGAAAAGTCTCGGCGAGGCAGTCTGACGAAAGCGAACCCCGCCCAACAGGTCTCCCGACGCGCTGGCGAGATGCTAGTCAAAGGACCTCAGTACGAGATGCAGCATCGGGTTATGGAACAGGAATACCACGGGCCAGGATACGGCTACGGATCATCTTCACCGTCAGCTGGCGCTATTGCTGCTCCGCGCATACATCGACAGTCCAGTCCTCCTATTAATCAACCCCCACAAGCCGTCGAGCCTGATACTGGTGCCTACATGTACCCCGGAAGCATGGATCCACTTCCACTTAGTGTCATGTCGCCTATACCAAACTCGTTACCTGCTTCGCCAGCAGCTACACGTAGCCGGCCGCCATCATCCTCTTCCCCGCCTCCAAACGGGCTACCACAAACAGAATTTTCACAAACCATCCCGACCCCCCGCCCCCTCTCACCACCCTCTCACCGATCGTCCCCACTCGCCACCCATCTCGCCCAAATCCTCCGCGGGCTCGTTTTACTCGTGCACTTCGTCCTCAGACGAGGCTGCTGACGACCCCAACATGACAGCCACACGTCTCCGCCCCCGTCGCCGTCGCCGACCGTACCCCGACCGATTCTCCAATGGCGCCCGCCTCGGCCTCCTCCAACCCATGGACCGTCTTTCCATGGCATCGCAAGCGAGCAGCCACACGTTTTGCGACGTGGTCGACGAGGGTTAGGTGATTGCTGTAATCGGACATACCCATGTGGGCGCTCCTCCGCGTTCGCCGGGTGTGCCAGTGTCCGCGCAGAGTCTCGAGGACCTCAGTCTCGCGTGCGGCGGTGTTGAATCTCGACGACCAGGGGCGCAAGGCGAAGCGCAATGTCAGGATGGTGCGTATCTCGGACACGGCCGAGGTCTCACCGCCGCCAGTGCCTCGACGACGGAAATTGACCAAGTCGCGGCCAGAACCAGTCGTTTGTCTCTACTAACTTATGAGCCGCGTCAGCGGCGCGCAAAGTCCAAGTGCGGGGTAGTGGTGAGCTGGGAAATGTATCAGGACTCTGCCAAGGCGCTATTGCTGGAAAGGTAACGCACTCTATTTTCTTGTGCGGCGTAGCTCACGACCACCCAGTATCGCAGACGACCCCGAGAACCTGTATGGCTACCTACACGTTAGCAGGCATGGATATCCTCTCGGATGACTAGAATCTTGTCGACGCGGCCGTGTCCGAGCTCCTAGGTATGCCTTTTAAGCGTCGGCGGGGGCTAGATCCAACAAGAGACGTGACAGTGTTGCACTTCCTTGGCTAGGCGCGTGCGGCATTCACGTTGTCTTGCAGCTCTGATACTAACTGGAAAGCTCAGGGTGATGTCAATCAAGCGTCCCGGACGCTACAAAAGGCATTGCACGTTGAGCCAACGGTTGTCCAACTGCGACGTGACCTCGCCGCGCTGATCTTGCAAGGCGATGTTCGGACAACCCAAGCGATTCTCGGGATCTATCTCGAAAGAGAATATCGCCGGAATGGAGACGCTTCCGCTAGTTATTACTGGAAAGGGGCGAGAAGCTGTCAGGCGTGTACAAAAAGCGATCAAGTTGGATCGGGGCAAGGTGCAAAATTGGCAGACGTTGGCGTATGTCTAGAGACATGTGAACAAGGAGCCGAGATACGCGTACTGTCGATCCCGAGCGAGTTTCGTTTTTCTTTTCATCACGGTTCTGAGCTATGTGATTCCATGCCTGTCACTGCTGGCGGCCTCCGACTCGGAACAAGGGCGTGACCAGAGAGCAAATTGGCAGCGACTTACCTCGTCGTGTAGCATCCTCGAGCAGCTGCGTATCTACATGCTCCGCGGGCAACTGCGCGTATCGAACGACCGATCCGCGGATAAAGTAGTTCTTGATCGCCATCTGGGCCAGCGACGCGCGGTATCTGGTCGCATGAAGGTCTTGCAAGGTTCCCACGACATTGCAAGCCCTCCGCTCGTCTCGCAAGCCCTTGCCCGACAATGCAAGACATGTTCACAGACACGAGTCTATAAGTACGCTAGAGGCTCCAAGTTGTCCCAATATAAGTTATCGCCATCTTCAGCGCTAAAGTCCCCTTCACCGAGGTAAGCAGAAAGATCGCAACTGCGATGGGAACCCCAGCGCCCAAGATGGCTCATTCGGGCGTAATCTTCCCGCCCGCCACCTCTCCGAGTCGCGCTGGCAGCCAAACCTTCACCGAGGTAAGCCAGCTCTTCCTCTTCCTCCACAATCTCAGCTAATCCCGTATACCCAAATTCTTCCGTTTCGTCTAGGAGCCCGTCATCCGCCACGTAGCCCCGGATCACCCGCCGTGTCTTCAATCTCGCTGGAGTCGCCGTCGATCTCGTCCTCTTTGGCATCGCTTTCCTCGGCTTCGCCCTCGAGGACGCTTCCTCCACCTTCTTCGTGCTCGTCTATCTTCAGTATCATCTCTGCTACCCATCGCCACATCACTTTCTGCCCTCGCATACCCAAGATGAACTGACCAGGATTCTTGATCTCGACCTGTTTCAAAGTTTGTGCTTCAAGTTTTCACGCCACTGGCAGGCACGTCGATATCATTCCCAGAAGACATCGTCGTCGGCGATTGGCTCGTAAGCCTCAAGCAATTTCGCGCAGAGAGAAAGAAGGCCTTCTTCGGTGTGGCCTCGTCATGTACACCCCACCGAAGCTCACAGATAACCAGATGAACAGCTCCGTCTACTACTGCTGAATCATTGTGCGGTGCCCCACGATGTCGCAGGATGGGCGCTGGATCACTGCGGGCACATTCTCAGCGCTGTTCGTCTGGGATGCGACGACGTTCGAGCGCATCTTTGCACGTTCAGAGCTATACTTGAACGGCGTCGAGATCTCGTCACCAGCTCGCTCAACACCTCGGCCTGGGACGTCCGGCAAAGACTGCGCGTCGTCGGTCCACTCAAGCACGAAGTCGTCGTCATCGTTACCAAGTATTCTCCGCAAGGAACCCGTATCACGATCGCAACGCCCCGCCCCGCTCTCCGTCTACAACAACGGCAGCCTGCTCGTCGGGCCCGTCACACTCAGAGGACTCTTATGGTTCAACAGCGCGAGCGCTTGATCGTCATCTTGGACGGTGCCATTCGCATCATTGTCGCGTCGACGGGATTCCTGACCTCGCAAAACCCAGTTCCACCTGCAGAGGGCACCGACAACACCTGCACCGCCCTGCCACAGCATGGCCAGTTCGTCGCATATGCGACATACAGCACCCTCACCGTGTCTCACACGCTGATCTTCAAAACGTTCGGTCCATCGCCCGCTCGCCAGACGACAGCTTACTCGTGGTCGCGGGAGAGCACGGGAGGGTCACCGTCTACAGCACGACAGACATCACTGCAAGTATCTCATTTTTCGTGCATGACGACATATTCACCCGCATACAGGAATCCATCCCTTTGCCTTGCCTCCACCCTACCTTTTTGGAACCGGACATCCAGATCGATAATGCGGTGGATTTATGGCAGGCGGTCAGCTCGGAAACGCGGGAGTGTTGGCCACAGCCATCGACTCGTTTCAGGATCCAAACCACCATGCGTTCGCTGGTCGAGCGCTCGTCAGAGTATGTCTACAAGACTGGGGCCCTGCGCTTCGTGATGCCGAGGAGGTCCGTATCACACCCTCATCACATGCACCTCGTCGCTGACGCTCGTGACACCCAAGTCCCTCACTTCAGTCGTCCGTCGCTGGCTATATCGCCAAAAGCGTGGCGCTTGTCTGCAAGGGTAAAAAGTACGATGGATATCGGGCCTGCGACTATGCGTTTGAGCGGTTCCACTTGATCCATGTCAGTTTTATTCTCTTGACCAAGGTACGTATTCCGCGCATTCCGATTTGTTCGCCACACTTTCCCCCCTGTTACTTAAGCTATCATCGCATTTATCGCTGAGGATCGCGTGGACGTGATATCGCACATAGATGGGCTCATCGATATGGTAAATTTCCACTCGATATGCTACATGGTTCAGGTATGTCTGTTACACGCTGCCACACTCTCCCTCTCATCCGTTCCTGCAGGCATGCATGTATTTTCTCCTTGGAAGCTCGCGTATGGAGTACCAGGACTACGAGCACGCGATCAAACGTTTCGTGGGGCACAAATGCGACGTCACGCGATTCGGCCGCTTTTCATGATCTCGCTGGTACGCTATTACTAGAACTACCTACAGGACTGATTCATACAAACTAGCTATCGCATCAGCTACTTTGTCCCGTCAGCCCATCAGACATGTACGTTCTACGTGAATATGCCCTCTCCTATACTGATCTCATCCCTCCAGCTGAATGTACATCCTCGGCTGCTGACATTGCCCAAGGAAGATCAATGAGGTAGCACAATTCCTGGAGGGTCGAGGTAGGTGTCGTACACTTCGGCGACCAGACCGTTTGTGACATGATGCCATAGACGCCAGTGAGCTCGCGGTTCAAGTCACCAACGACCCATATCACAAGATCGACTTGTCACTACAGCTGGACAACCTTGACGCTGCAGTCCACCTTGTGCGCTCGATACTTTGTAACCAACTGGAAAGCGTTGGTTGATCAGATCTAGGCCAGATCATTTTTGCACAAGACCGGTTACTATTCCATGATGAACGATGCCGCGAGTTCTCATTCTTATGCTATGAAGGTATGAATACGATACGAGCAACGACAGCAATATGTCCATCAGAACTAGGGCAAGACCTCGGTGATCATAGACATCGGGTAACTGCAGTCTAAGTCACAGTCGCCATCGGATTACTTATAAAGTTCATTGCATGCCTCGCATGCTCCGCTCAGCTGGTGTTGCCAATCACTGGCATATGGGAATGTCGGTTTGGACACTGATTATTCACAGCTTGGATTTCGTGACCGCTTTCTTGAAGTGCTTGTTGGTCCCTGGTTGGTCTGGCTCTTGGATATACAAGGTGAGCGTTCAGTGCCCTCGCTGTGCTGGCGGTTTTGATATGAAACAGGACGAGAACGAAGTGTATTACTCGGTTGGAGGGGCTGCAACTGGTTGCTTTTAAAATACGGTGAGAGAGCCGAGGCGCCTCCATCTGTACGCATTTATGCTTCCGCGGGCTTATATTTCATCGCTTGTCAATATTCGAATTGTCAGGATTCTTCACACGCCGCCGTGACTAAAGCGTCCGGTCACACACGGCCAAGACATATGTCACGCCCTCTAAGCGACTCAGAGCGTGCGGGTATATAAAGGGAGTCTGAGTTGGCTAACTGCAGGCTCGTTCCTCTTATCGCTCTCTCTCTTTCATGTCTAATTTTGATCCCGCTTCTTCCCCGTCTAATGACGACTCTACGTCCACTGGACAGAGGCGCTCACGGTCGAGCGCACTGCAGGTTGGGCCTAGGAAACGACGGTGCGTCTCCCAAGCAGGTTTCTGTTTAGTCCGTTTGATGTCAACCGTTTATCGCACGACAGAAGCGCACAGGACCCGCTGGTACACCACGGACGTCACTTTGGGCGCGCCGTTCATGCGTTTTGCAGCGTTCAGACGTTGCTCACCAATGGTATTGTCATGATGGGCGAATTGGTTGAAAAGGAGCTAGAAGCTTTCTCGAAGTCGTAAGCATCGGAATCATCGAAGTCAGTCGCAGCTTACGGATTCTTCCAAAGTGACAGGAAAGAGTATGCTATATTCTTAGAATTACTAAAGCTCGTGCCTTCGTTCGAAGAGCGCCTCATATCTTCCTCCGAGGAAGACGTGATTGCCATCGCAGAGCTCGTCCGTGAACTATGCATAATTTCGAGTTGTCGTTTGGCTAATCGTCTTTGTAGCTCCAAAAAGGCGCCAACGGCGCAAGGGCTGACGATACGAAGGGGATGAAGGTCGCCATAATCGATTGGATCACACCAAAAGGTCAAACGTTGTCTCCACATATCCCGCGCAACGTGAAAGCCGGCCGAGGATTCCAGCATGAGCGCACTGGGGCGCTGCTTTGCCCTGCTGGTTTCGACTGGGCAAACGCGGAGTATGTATTTGTATTGATTTACTCTATTCGTGGAATGATTCGTTACAGAATTAAGGAGAAATTGCGCAGCGGCCAGCTCCAAGTCGCTGGAGACCAGTGGCCGATATTTCTGTATGCAAATTATGCATACGATCCCGAAGATCCGTGGAACGGTTTGTTGCGTAGTGGGATTTTGATCTCGGTCAGTCGCTCTCGTTTTAATGCTCGAATACTAACGGGTTCTTTATTTCCAGGCCTACAAACACATTTTCACTTCCCCAAGTTCCGTGGATCTCGAGGAACCAAAGGCTACGCGCTCGTGCAACGCTCGCCTCCACGGGATGCGCTTCGTAACTAGAGCATCTATTGCATATGTTACCACACAAGTGTGTTTCCGGTTTGTTCCCCGTCTGTTGCTAATTCATATGTTTCCTTTTCCATAGGCTCGTTTTGCGCTGATGCCAGCGCAAGTTTTCTCTCGTACTGATCTCACAACAGATTCGGAACGATTTTATAACAGCATCTTGGAGCTTCTCGATGACGAAGATGAGAAAGAAGAAGTTGAACACCTTCTAATGTGGTGGAACAGGTATAGTTTATTGTCCGTGCTCTCCTTGCTCGACTAGACCCTTCTTTAGGCAGATTTTTCCAGCTAGTATCGAGACCGCGCGCTTGCCCTCCAAGAATAGCGCCTTGGCCCGTATTCGTCAGAAACGAGCGGATCTCAAGGCTCTCGCTGCTACTGCACGTGCTGTGTCTGCATCTGGAGGTCCTGGGCCATCCACTGCTGCTGCACGGGCTTCGGCTGCATCTGCAGGTTCCAGATCATCAACTCGGGTGGGAATTGCATCTGCACCTGCAGGTGTTGCTTAGGCTGTATGTGGGCTTGGTCCCTGAAGTGAAGGTTGTCTTCCTACTTGTAATATAAAATAATTGTACTAGTAGGCACAACAGACTAAGTGAATAATATGGATTTTGTGCTTCTCATTCTCTATTGTGGTGCTTGGATAGAGTTGTAGTGAATCTTCATTTATCAGTAGGTAGGCTTTACCAGGAGTTCTCAGGAATGGTCTTCTTGTACCAGATATCATCAGTCCATATATGTTGAAGACACTTGTCACTGTGACTTTAATTTCAATAGGTATCATCAGTCTGGACATGGACATTTCTGTCTCTCTGTTGGTTTGCTTGTACCAGATATCATCAGTCCATATATGAAGACATTTGTCACTGTGTTTTTAATTTCAATAGGTATCATCAATCTGGACATGGACATTTCTATCTCTCTGTTGGTTTGCTTGTACCAGATATCAGCAGCCCATATATATCTGCATGTTTCAGCTTACAAATAGTATCACCAATTCATGCATCAACATGTTTATCTGGTTGCCTAAGCTTATATGAGGTATCATTAGTCCATGTGTGGACCAGCAAACCAACAGAGAGATAGAAATGTCCATGTCCAGACTGATGATACCTATTGAAATTAAAAACACAGTGACAAATGTCTTCATATATGGACTGATGATATCTGGTACAAGCAAACCAACAGAGAGATAGAAATGTCCATGTCCAGACTGATGATACCTATTGAAATTAAAGTCACAGTGACAAATGTCTTCATATATGGACTGATGATATCTGGTACAAGCAAACCAACAGAGAGATAGAAATGTCCATGTCCAGATTGATGATACCTATTGAAATTAAAGTCACAGTGACAAGTGTCTTCAACATATATGGACAGATGATACCTTTTATAAGTTAGGTCACATGGACAGGTACATTCATAAAATAAACCCTGACATATTTTGTAAGTTAGGTCAGATGAATAGATA
>JBBPOD010000638.1:0-15753 GCA_038091255.1 Tylopilus intermedius | reverse complement strand
CCTCCGGCCTTGCAGGGACACGATGTAGTGGGTATCGCTGAAACAGGAAGGTGCGTGTCGTGGACACCGTCTGCAGGGACGACAGAACTACCTACACCGAACATTAATATTAACTGGTCGCGGCACAGTGGCAAAACATTGGCATTTGGCATACCCGCCCTTTCGCGCCTCATTTCTGCACCGTCTCCCGACCCCGCCAAAAAGCACAAGTCGAAATCCAAGTCCACGCACGCCGTGTCGGTGCTCGTGCTGGCTCCTACGCGCGAACTGGCGCTCCAGACCCACGACGCGCTGTCGACCCTTGGTGCTCCGTTCGACATCGCCAGCGTTGCCGTCTTTGGGGGTGTCGATAAAGCGCCGCAGGTCAAATCTCTCAAGAATGGGAACAAGGACGGTAAAACGACACGGATCGTGGTCGGAACGCCGGGGAGGATCTTGGATCTAGTCAACGAGGGTGTATGCGATCTGTCGAGGTGTGTATGCATTCTCAGGATCTCCGTGGTCGTCTTGACTCCCCTGGTCGGACCAGGGTCAACTACCTTGTTCTGGACGAGGCTGATAGGATGCTGGACAAAGGCTTCGAGAACGACATTAGAAAAATTATCTCCTATACGATGCAGGGAGCAGATCGCCAGACCATGATGTGTGCGACCTCACCATCAATCTTTCCGAGTACCAGAACTTACGTATTTGTATAGTTAGCGCAACATGGCCAGAAGCGGTACGAAGGCTCGCGAGCTCGTTCCAGCAGGATGCTGTACGCGTCACAGTGGGCAGTGACGATTTGACAGCGAACAGTCGCGTTGAGCAAATCGTAGAAGTGTTTGACGAACCTCGGGAAAAGGAGTGCGTGCATCATTCCTGCCGCTCTGTGCATGTCTTTTGACCTGCGAGAATGCTTGCAACTCAGTTCTCGCCTGGAAAAGACTCTGAAAATGCTCTCTCACAAAAAGACATCCACAAAGGGTTCTCCTGAAGCGCGCATTCTCGTCTTTGCACTCTACAAAAAGGAAGCCTCGCGGGTTGAGTCCATGCTTCGAAGACAGGGGTATTCTGTGGGTGCGCTCCACGGCGACATGTCACAGTCCGCACGGATGGCCGCACTCGAGAAATTCAAAACCGGCGAAACGGGATTACTGGTGGCGACGGACGTGGCTGCTAGGGGATTGGATATTCCAAACGTTGGCGCTGTCATTAATTACACCTTTCCACTGACTATTGAGGATTATATCCACCGAATTGGAAGAACGGGTGAGCCTCCATTCTATAGAGTTTGTGGCGCTCCAACTGACGTGGCGCCCACAGGACGTGGTGGTCGCAGCGGCAGGTCGATCACATTCTTTACGGGGGAAGCCCACGAACGAGGACTCGCTGGCGAGCTTGCACGGGTGCTCCGCGACTCTCATTTCGATGCGATGGCGGACAGATTGCATAAATTCCCGATGACGATCAAGAAGAAGACGCATAGTTCGTATGGGGCGTTCTTCAGGGATGATGTTGCGGGTACGGCGACAAAGATTGTGTTTGATTGAGGTGGAACATGAAGCTGGTCCTGTAACCTCACGCTGTAATTGATGGGGAATGAGGCTTTGGGAGAAGAGACCGAATTTGATCCTACTCTCTGGCTGCAGCGAGTCAGCCTGAGAATGCCACAAACGAGCGCCTCTGTCGACGACTACCTGAGATTTCTTACACTCGCTTGAGTAGCAGAGTGACAAGCACAGCACGGTTCACCAGCTGGGAGTACTCACCCCGTCCCCATCGATCCTGTGCCTCACGCCTCGCCGCAGCCGCGCAGTTTCATCCATCTTGCCAACCAGCGACCATGATGGGCCTTTTCAGCCAGGCAGGCACCCAATTTCGAAGGGCACGAGGCCTGTCCGGCGAAGATAGAGCACCCGAGGATGCAGAGCCTGATGATACATCAATCCTGTGCGTCTTGCTCCCCACCGTCTTTGTCGCATCCCTTTCTTTCCCTTCAACGTCGCTCAATGGGCTACACTGACACTGACTATGACTACTACAGAGATGAGAACGAGGGCTCCATCATCCTCTCCCTCATCTCCCAACTCAGGTCGGCCATTCCCCCACACATCGCCTTTGGGCTTAAATCCGCTCCTCCATTTCCAGAGTAGGCATGGACCTCTCCAAAGTGACCTTTCCGACGTTCGTGCTCGAGCCCCGCAGTATGCTCGAACGCATCACCGACTTCATGTCTCACCCGGACCTCGTCTTTGGGTAAGGGCATCTTTACCGTCTCCTTATGTCATCGCCAGAGTGCCCTAAGACCCGTTCGTTTCTTTCCTCTCTCCCGCCGTGATATCACTCCAGCGCCGAAGAGTGCCCAGAACCCGACGAAAGATTTATCCGCGTCCTGCAGTATTATCTCGCAGGATGGCACATCAAGCCCAAAGGCGTCAAGAAACCGTGCGTCCCCCACCCCCGTCCTTGCCTACCACGCGCGGCGCAACAGACGGGGCTGACAGCGCTGATCATTGGCTCCCCCCACAGGTACAACCCCGTACTGGGCGAGTTCTTCCGCTGCCGTTACGATTACGCGAATGGTACACGCGGGTTCTACGTCGCTGAACAAGGCAGGTGCTGGCCTTATCAGGCGTCTCCTCCGCTGACTAAACCCCGTGTGCGTCATGGGGGTACAGTATCGCACCACCCTCCCATCTCCGCATTCTTTTACATATCCCCCGAGAACCAGCTTGCCATCGTCGGCGAACTCAGGCCCAAGTCAGGATTCTTGGGCAATAGCGTGTCGACGGTGATGGAGGGCGAGAACCGCATAATGCTGTTGGGTAAACCGGATGACGGAAGCAAGTTTCAAGTTTACTGCGCACGTCATCATCGTTCTGATCGCCAGCAGATTATATCGTCACCATGCCAAACATGTATGCCCGTGGCATCTTGTTTGGCAAGATGGTCTTGGAGCTGGGAGATACCTGCACCGTCAAAAACGCTAGACATCGATTGTCGTGTGACCTCGAGTTCAAGACCAAGGTTAGTCCTTTCTTCCATTCGCATATGCGAACCCGTCTGATCCCACGGCCAGGGTTTCTTTTCTGGCACGTACAACGCGATCGTAGGACACGTTCGTAAAGCTGGGTTTGAGATTGGCGAAGTCTCTGGTAGATGGAGCCACGTTATGGAATTCAAGAGCACCCTGGTTCGTGTCGCTGTCCCCAATCTAGATCTGACCCTGACGCGTTCCACCTGCGCGCGTAGAATGGCAGCAAACGCGTCTTGTTTGACGTGGCCAAAGATGGGCAGGACATTGCACCGAAATACGTTGCACCAGAAGACGAGCAGGACCCGTACGAATCTAGACGGTATGTCCATTCGCGTCAGATCCCCCCCCGTTCGAGTCGGACTTGACGGCTTGGATCTGGGTGCAGACTATGGCACAAAGTCACGCAGGCGATCGCCGCCAAGGACATGGAAGCAGCTACCCGAGCAAAGACCGCTGTGGAAGATGCCCAACGTGACCTTCGCCGTCGACGTGATGAGAGTAGAGAAGTTTTCGTTCCTAGATATTTTGAATACCGAGACGGGATGTGGCAGCCCAAATTGAGGTGCGTCCGGCATCGTCGCGCGCGTTGCGCACTCGCTGACCCGCCGCCGCCATCGACAGTATTCCAACAGATGCCTCGGACATAGCAATACACACCGTAGAGTCCTGGATATGGCCCAGTGCATAGACCCTTCTTTTTTTGCGCAATGTGTCGTATGCTGCAATTCAATATCCGATCTCATCGCTCTTCCGTTTCTTTCTTTTTTGACGATCATCCCCTTTCACGTTAACAACCAGCATGATCCACAAGACTAATGCATCCATTGGATTTGTACCTTGTAGCAACAGTTGAAGGGTATATAAAGAGACCATGAGTTCCGGTACCCAAGTTGCACACAACAAGGGGCTTCGAGAGATGCCATAATACGAGATCTGTGCGAACGGTAAACAAGAAGCGAGGTATGAATCATTTCCGTAGAGTGCGCATAAAACGAAGAGCGAAAAAAAGTGTACACGCGAAAGCGAACAAAGTGCGGCGTATTAAATCAAGGACTTATATCCAAAAAGCAGATCCCCAAAACAAGATAATGCTATCATGACTGTATGGTACAAGCAAAGAGTGTCTCACCCAGATGGCCCATACGACCACCACCCGTCTTCGTCTACGGAGACGGTGCTGGGCGTAGGCGATGCCACCGAACGCGCCATATACGTCGAAGCGGCCGATGGCGGTCTATACGACGGCGTCGGAGCCGCTCGTCGCACAAAAGAGGCCGTCGATCCGGAATGAGGATACCGTTGTCGAGGCGCATGCATCGAATCCCAGACAGACGTCTGCGGAGGGGTATCACTCCGCGCGACCGGCGCCCCGTTGACAGGCGTACGCGAGCGATCGTCGCCAAAGACGGTGCTGGCACGCGAATCTGGGCGCGGCGGGGATGCGTTCTTGGTCGGCGTTGGTTTGCCATATGACGACATGTTAGTCACGGTCGGCAGAGGCGTCTGGGCCATGGCTTTGCTAAGCTCTGCTTCTCGACGGGCTAGCTGGGCTTCGAAGTTGGAAAGTTGATCACGGAGTTTATTTTCCCGATCCTGAGCGGGTGCGAGCAACGTATCAGCAATCCGTTTCTCAGGCCCGGACGGTAAAAAAAGTACCTTGACCAAGCGGTCTTCTGCTTCCTTCTCTTCCAGTTGCAACTTGGCCAGCGAATAGTCGGCGTCGAGCTGTATGTGCGCCTGTTCCACCTCGTCCAACTTGTTTCTCGTCATCTCCAAATCACCCTCATACTCCCTCGCACGCCTCTCCCACTCGCTCGCTCGTTGCTGCGCCTGTATGAGGCTTTGCTTCGCAGCGGTCGCGGTACGCTCGCTATTCGTAGTGCGGAGCTCCTGGTCGCGTGCTCGTTTCTGCAGCGCCGAATATTCAGATTCGAGCTGTCGGTGCTGATCGCGTGCGCGTCTGAGTTCCCTGAGCTCGTCTTCGTCGGCTTGCGACCTGAAACTGGCAAGGGCCTCGATTTGCTCCGTGACACGACGGAGATCCTCCCAATGGCTCTGCTGAGCAACAAGAGACTCATGTTCTTGACGAAGAAGTGCAAGCGATTGTGCAGTGAGTTCTTTTTCGTGCCCTGCCATCTTGACCTGGATTTGAAGATCGCCCAGCTACGAATAGCAGGGTCGGCTCATCGTGAAAGGAAAGAAAATTGCAGACGCATACCTGAGCCTTGAGCGCCTGCTGTTCGGCAGCAGCATCCTTGTTCGCCTTCTCCAGTTCAGCAATGCGCTCTTGGTTCGACTGAGCAGCCACGTCCGAGGTCTTCAACCGTGCCAAACTCTGCGACAGCGCGTCCTCGAGCTCGGAATTACGAAGCTCCACAGCAGATATCTCGGTAGTACGCGTGTTGATCGCAGCACGCAGCTCGTCCACTTGGGCATGCAGACTGTCCCGTTCGTTCTCGACGTCCTTGAGTCGATCACTCAAGTTGTCTTTCTCGACGCGGACCTGGCCGTGCGCACCGCGTGCTTTCGCTAGCTGCACTTGGAGGTCATTGTTGGCTACTTTCAGCTTACGAATCTCCTCTGCGTCGCATTTAGCAGCGTCGCGTGAGACTGCGAACTCGGCGTGCGCGTTTTGCAACACGGTCACGGCGGCGGTGAGTGTCTCTGGAAGTGCATTCAGACGATCGGTGAGGACCTGATGGAATGCATTTTGCAGCGCGACCAATTCGTCTTTGTGTGCAAGCATCGAATGTTGTCCACTCGCGACGCCTTCAACGGTGGTCTGGAGCAACTGGAGGTTAGAGAGGATGCCTTCACTCGCCTCGGCACTCATTGATGACGATGGCTCCGCAGACAGAGACCGAACCACTTCGACGGCACGTTTGAGATCCTCGAATTGAGATGGAGATGGAAGGCTAGATACGAGAGCAGCCAAATCGGAGTGCTTGGAGGCAAGATCGTCGTTCTTTGCCAGGAGTGATTCCTGGGACGCTGCAAGAGTGTCGAGCTTGGGTGCGAAATCCTGGACAGACTGTAAACCTCCCAGGACACTCTCGGTCACTCGACACGAGATGGAATCCACGCTAAACGCCTTGTCACGGTTAGTGAGACGAGCATCAAGACGTTCAACGACGAGGTCTGCGACCTGTTCCTTGATCTCGTGCGTGTCGATCGGTGCAATAACCCTACGAACTTCAGAGGTAATGTGGGCGGTGAGCGTATTGGTGTCCAACGAGGATGGTGAGGGCAGCATGGGAAGAAGGCTCTCCACAATGAGACCCGCCGTTTCGCGCTTGTCTGCAGCGAGGTCGATGAGCTGCTCGATATTGGGCTTGACCGCTTGACTGAGTCGGGCCGTAAGCACGTCGTAATCGACCGACTCTTGGCTCAAAGCGGTCAGATGTGGGCCGAGAGCAGCCAGAATGTCCTCGATAAACGCGTTCTTTTCATACTGATCCGCAAATGGTCGGGTCTCGATCTTGTTGGAAAGCTGGCCGAGGGTGTTGAGAATAACCTGTAGATTGCGGTGGTTAATCTGATCAATGATCGGGACGAGCTCGATGCTGTCTGACGGCACGGAGATAGGTTGGGCTTGCTCGATGCGGGAGAGCGCCTCACGAAGTTCGGTTTGCAAGAGAAGGACGTTTTCGGCGTGACCCCGTTGTACGGCATCACGGATGAGCTCCAAGTCGAGCTCACCACGAGCGTCCATCTGGCTATCGTCGAGCCCTCTCACCGCAGACTCTTGAAGTTGCGTTCTGAAGAGGGTGACCACTTCCGCGATCGCGTCCTCGGTGGCAGGACTGATGGAGGCTGCAACCGTGCCGCGAGCCTCGGCAATTTCTGAGCGAATCATCTGGAACTTCTCCTCCAGCACGGCCTCAATCTTGTCTTCGAGGGCTTGCGCTTCAAGACGTCTCGTCAGGTTGATAGCAGGTATCGACACATTGGAGAGTGATGAATTGTGGGCACTGTGCATGGTAGGCAACGACGAACGGCGCTTGATCGCCGGTGTGAAGATGTCTGGCGAACCCATGCTCCCGCGCTTGAGACCAGGATCTGTAACAAGGCGCGACCTTGATCTGTTGGCGGAAATGGAAATAGCGGGCATGGCGAGATCGTCAAGGGAGGGACGCTGTGAGTGCTCAAAGATTTCGCGTGACCCAAGTCGCGAGCGAACAGTCCGGCGCGTTTTTTCGTCTCCGACAAGTGCCTTGAATACGCCAGCGGGCACCGTATTGGTGGAAAGCGGATTCTTGAAGTCAAGAGGAATGGGGGCGCGCTTTGATTTGGTGATGACCGCCGGGATATATTCTTCGTCTTCGTCTTCATCTGCATCCTCAGTGTCGTCGTTATCAGGCAAATCCTTGTCAAGCTCCATTTCATCTGGTTCCCCGATACGACGCATCGAGTCGCTCGGGAAGCCAGAGAAAGTGAGGGGTTGCAATGGGCCACCACTCGTCTGTAAATCCTGAGAACCTGATACACGTGGCGAATTGGGCGCAGTGTGGCGGATGCTTCGAGGCGTTTGCTGCACTGCCGGGAAGCGAAACGAGGCCATGTTCTCCTTACCGCTGTCATCGCCTTCCTCATCTGAAACGGTCGTGTGTGAACCGCGTCGTTGTCGCTTTTCTCTGCCTTGTTGGGTGCGCCCTAGAGGAGACTTGACAGGGGGCGCAGGGAGGGGACGAGAAGCAGGCGACACGGGGAAAGCAAGCTGCGGTACACCGGGGGGAGGGCGGAAAGTAAATCCGGTAGGCTTGAACTCCTGCGCAGCCGCGTTAAGCGGCTTGCCAAACGAGGGCAAGCGAGTGTGACCCCACGTCGGTGCTGGTGGCGGAGCAACCCCATCGAAAGATCCCCACGGACTTGAACGCGGGTTGGAACCAAACACGAACGGCTTTGCATGCGGATTGAGCGCGGCAGAAGGTGGGGCGAGAGGCAAAATATACTGCTCGACGGCATCTTGACCAGAGTCAGAGCGAGAGTGCACTGTGTTCATGTCCTGTGCGACGGGTTGCGACGAAAGATCCCGGGTGTGTGGGAGAGGTGGGAGAGGTCGACGTCCCGGCGTCGAAGTTGAGGATGGACCTAGGGTAAAGTCCACGGGATCCACGCCAAGGAACGCAGCTCTCTGCTCCGCGTGCATCCCGTCTTCGCTCGGATTCGAGACCAAGTCATAGTCGCGGCGGACACGCAAGCCAAACATGTTTGTCGGCGGAGCAGGGAAATTGGGCAGGCGTCTTGGAGTCTCCAGCTCCTGATTCCTTTGGCGAAGTAGACGACGTTGCAGTCGCTCCTGGCGCGCTCGTTCCTCGTCCGAGGGATTGGACCATTCACCGGTACTCTATTGTTCAAGGTCAGCGTTAGCATGTACAGGGAGCCGAACAGCCCTACCTCATCGTCCGTATCCAAACGCACGTCTTCAGATCCCGTCCACTCACCAACAGCTTCCTGGTCCAAATCGTCAATGGTTGGGCTGCCCACTGGACTCCTGATTGGCACCACGTCCACCTGTTCCGCTATACCCATCTCATGAATGCCTCCAACAGAGTGCAACGAGAGCGCATGCGATAACCTGGATACGTGTCGCGAGTGATATTGACTTTGTGCGATGGGCGTCATACCCTCGGGCTCCGTAACCGGTTGGCTGGGAGGACGGACAAGGTCAAGGCCATCATCGGTATCTGGAGACTTTTCCTCCGCGTCCGTATCAGGGTGTGGTCGCTCCTCCTGCGGCTCTTCTTCCTCCGGTATGTCGAGACCAAATCCACGGATAAAGTCAGGACGGCTGCTTCCCCGACTGATGCTAGGACGAACGAGAGACGATATTGGCACGGGCAAGCGACCTTGCGGTGCGTGTATACCCTCGATAGGAGACGGTATGTGGGTTTCGATGTCCTGTTCGATAGTGTCGGAGCCAAGAACGGCGTTCGGACCAAATGGATTGAAGGATGCAACAGGGCTGTAAAACGACGAGACGAACGGAGGCGGTGGTTGAGCGAGGGAAAGACTGTGACCGTGCCTGTTTTGCAACCTCGGAAGTAGTTGTGCTCCAGGAGAGGGCGAGAGCTCGAACGTGGGCGAATTCGTCAACGAATTGACGGCGGACGCGTTTTGAGACTGCTGCAGCTTGTTCAATTTGAAATAAAGCAGCGATGGATCCGCTGGTGATGATATCTGTCAAAGGACATGAGCACGCAGGTCGACATGCAGCGACAACGAGGCAGAGTTACCGAAGCGGCACGGGCATGTGGTGCATGGAGTGAGACGGAACCACCTGTACCTCGTTCTACGCCCAGTCTCTCCAGCTTTTCCTCAACGACTCGCTGCCGGAGTGTATCCCAAGCGACCTGACAACCGAACTCGTCAATGATACGCGCACAGTACGAGGCATGCACGGCATACCTTTCCAGGTAGGAACACGTCGACAGTGCCTGGAATATGGTGCCGCCAGCTATCTGGAGGATACGGGTCTGCAGATGCAATGTCTGGGAGTAGCACCACAGGCTCTTCGTGACCGGTCGATGGCATGGGCATACGCGCCCACGGAGGGCGACTCGGTGGCTGGTCCTGGGCGCCAGGTATCGTCTCGAGGGGCAAATTCACGATCACTTTTTTACCCTTTGGAGCAGGCACAGGCAAGGCCGGTGGAAGCGGACTGTGTTTTCGACCTGGGCCACCCAGAGGCGCCTTGGGCGGTCCACCGATGCTGACGCTTGGCGCGCGTCTGTTCCTGGGCATGAAAGGCTGGCCGAAAGGCGGTACGACGATCGGGAACGCCTGACCGAGAGGTGTGATGGGAACGGCGGCCGGTGGTGGAAATACGGGAAAGTGTGCGATGCTCGAGTGGCCCTTGTGATGCTGGTAAGTTGGACGACCGGGTAGGGGTGGTGGCTGGGGAGGAAAGAAGGGCTGCATGGGTGTCTGGAGCGAGGGCGGCGGCGCGATCTGGAAAGGCGGGAGTTGTGGGTGGAATGGCTGTTGAATTCCGGGAGAGAACATGGGTGGAGGGAAGGGCGGAGGAACGTTGAGACGGGGGAGAGCCATCTCGAACGAGGAAAAGAAAAAAAAGGGACCGCTTCAAGGGAGACAAAGCGACTCGCTTCAAAGTCTACAACTTGGCCACGTGCCGAGGTCAGGCCAAAAACGTATACCATTGACATAGCAACTATTAATATTGACTCTACTCGTCCTCGTCAGACTCTATCTCGATGTACTTCTTCGCTGCACCCCTCGCTGCACGCGCTGGCCCTGCAGGTCGCGTCTCTATTACATCACTCATCATGATCTCGTCCTCCTCTTCGCTGACCACCTTCTTCGCTACCGCAGGCTTGCTCCCCGAGGGCTTCCGCGCCGTCCCCTTCTTCGTCACTTCTACAGGCCCAGCCTTGGAGAAGAAATCAGTCATAGAAGCCTGTGCCGTCTTGGTCTTCTTCACTGCAGGCCGCACATACACCTCATCGTCGCTCTTCTCCACAGACCTTGCCATACATTGTTAGTCACCGCATGTCGGGAAACCACCATGCACCTACGACTTGCGCTTCGGTCCATCCTCGTCCTCAACTTTGGCCTTGCCTTTGCCTTTAGCTTGCACAGCGGGTGAATCAACCATCACAATGTCCGAGTCCGAGTCCACCTTGAGGACTTTCTTTGTCACTGCCTTCTTCCTCACAGGGACGTCCGAGACTGGACTTTCCGCATCTGACTCCACCTTGGTAGGCGCCTTTTTGACTGGTGCCTTCTTGCGTGCGGGTGCAGGCTTCTCGTTGTCGCTCTCTCTCTTAGACGGTCCTGCCTTCGGCTTCGGCTCCGCCTTCTTGGCCGCGGCCTTGGTAGGTTTGAACTCGTCCTCCGAGTCATCCGACCCAAAGCCTTTACGTCCGGTCAACGACTTGCGGTGTTTGAGCGTGGTCTGCTTCTTCTTGATCTTCTTCCCGTTCGCATCAAGCAGCGCCTTGTTTTCAAACTCTTGGCATGATTTCTGCCACAAAACGTTGACTATCGCAGGAAAACAATAAACCAATCCGCACTCACATCCCACTCCTTGAGGAATGCGTCCAGGTCTTCGTCCCACAACGAGACAGGGGTACGCTCGAGCAGTCGGAGGAGTTCCGCCTCCTTCTCCGCCGCTTGTTGCATGAGTTTCTCAATCTAGTGGTCACCTGCATTAGACAACCTCAGGCTGAGGACCACCAAAGCTCACCTTCTCTCGTGTCAAACTCCAAATCGCCATACCCAGCAAATAGTCGTAATCCGTCGCACCTGGAACATCCTCCGCCGCTTCCTCATCCTCGTCAGGTTCAGCAACATCCTCGGTCTCACCCGCTGCTTTTGCCTTTGCCACCTTGGGGAATGGACGGAATTTGAGCCTTCGCAAGTCAGACATAATCTCCGCTTTCTTGCGGTTCGACACAATGAGCTCCCTCTCTACAATCATCTTGACGAAACGCGCCTGATTAGAGAGCCTCTCAAACTGCAGCTGGAGCTCGTTGGCCATGAAATCCTGCGTCCCATCGCTTCCGTCAGCTCTAACATCTATCTTTGAGTATCTCTTACAAACCTTTCGCTTCTGATAGTACGCGAGCCGCTGAGGATAAAATTCCTCAATCATCTCTTCGGGAGACGAATACTTTTGAATCTTGCCCTCGAGGTTGAAACAGATCATGTTGCTCGTATTGATCTTGCCCGTTAGCTTGAAAAACTCGATCAACCCTTGCTCCTCCGCCTTTTCGAGACCTTTCGCGTCCATCGTGATGACAAAGTGGATGTTGACGTTGTCGTGGTATTCTTTGTAGTCCTGTTCGTCCCTGATCAACAAGATGTGCACCCATGCTACTAGAGTACCATACCTTGACAACACCGTCCCCTTTCTCACCAATCATGGCTTCCAGCTCGGTCTTGTAGGATTGTGTCCACTTGTGTATGGGCAACTCGGTGATGTCGACGGTCGTATCATTGATCTTTTTCACGATACCAGTCACGTCATACTTGTGTTCGCTGACCTTTCTGATGGTGCCCTTGAAACCTCGCCACCAGGGAAGCATAGGAACCAGCTCTTCACCGGCCATCATCCGCCGCAAATTAGCGACAATGTCCACCGGATTGTAGCATGGGATGTTGGTGCTCCAACCTGCCCGCTTCCAGTTTAGCGACCACCAAAACGTACTCAACCGACGCGCTCACCTGTTCCTATACCATCTGCACCATTGACGAGCACCATTGGAATGATCGGCATGTAGTACTCCGGCTCGACCCAGTCATTATCTTCTTTGAGATACGTCAACAGCGGCCCATCGTTCGGATTGAACACCATCTTCGTCAATGGTGCTAACTGCGTGAAGATATACCTGGCCGAGGCATGATCTTTACCACCCATATCGCGCGTGCCGTACTGACCATTCGGCATCAAGAGGTTCATATTGTTCGAACCCACGAAAGTCTGAGCGAGGTTGACGATAGTCAACATCAGCGAGGTTTCACCATGGTGGTACGCAGAAACTTCAGAAATATAACCGGCGAGTTGATAGACTTTGATCTCCTTTTTGAGATTGCGCTTGAAGCAACCCCAGATGACCTTTCGTTGACCGGGTTTCAGACCATCCGCTACCGACGGTATAGATCGGACGTTGTCAGCCATAGAGAACAGAATTAGCTCCTTGTTGATGAAATCCGAAAACGGGATCTCGTCAATGTTGTGATCAAGGTATGTCCCAGGCTGTGGACGAGTCAGACAACTCCACGCGCACTTTGCAAGACTGTCTAACCTTGAATTGGCGGAGCCATTCTTTCCTGTCGTCAGCTTTTTTCTTGCTAAACGCGAGGTCGATGAGTTCCCTATCACCGTCTTGTGTCGAGGAAAATGGGATCATGTGCTTCTCCATATGGCTGAAGTAGTAACGACCATCGTCGTCATCGCTTGTTCCAAGACCCTAACGTACTGCAATGAACGAGGTGCGAACAGAAATCACGCGGCAACAACAAACCTTGTAGTACTTTGCGCTCCACTTGTGGGCATCAGGCGTTCTCTCCGACCATTGCTCGTATTCGGGAATGGTGAAGAAATCGATGAATTGTTTTCCTTTTGTTACGCGCACAATGGGAGTTATGAATTCGACAAGGAAATGGGGGATCTTGAGCAACGACGGGTAGAAATGATCAAAGAAATTGATAAGAAGGCCCTTAATATGGGAACCGTCGTGATCCTAGAGTGGAACCGGAGAGTTAGCCTAGGATCCGGTAACAAAATGCGGCTAACCTGATCAGTCATAATCATCAGTCGACCATACCGTAAACTGCTGATATTCGTATACTCTTTGTTATGCTGTAAACCCAAGATTTTCTTGATGTTCTGTATTTCTTCGTTCTTCATGATCTGGTCGTGTCTGGCGTCTCGCACGTTCAACAGCTTTCCGCGCAGGGGGAAGACACCAAAGTTGTCACGTCCAACAATACTAAGACCAGCAACCGCGAGAGGCTTGGCAGAGTCTCCTTCCGTCAAGATGAGAGTACATCGATGGCCATTCTTTGTTCCAGCATTGTTAGCATCAGATAGCTTGGTCATTCCAGTCAAACTATCACCGGGGTTAAGGTCGAAATGCATATAAATGACGCCTGCTCACCGACTGCGCTTCGTTCCATCGGTCTTCTTGATCTGCTGATCTGCCTTGAACTTTGCCCAGTTTAGCACGTGGTCAACGACGGAGGATTTCAAAACTGGTAGCACCATGAGCCATAAAGATTACAATAATAATTTTGACTGACCTTTCTTCATAAACTCTTCAGACACAGCTGGTTTCGTACCAAACTTGGACGCGGTCAACGTCAATGTCTCCTTCGTCTGACTGTCAAATGTAGGGTTTTCAATGAGGGCGTTCACGAAGATCCACATGTGGTTCTTGATCTGGGCTGGCTTGAGCTTGGCGCCACTGTTCTTCTTCTCGATGGCAGTGATCAGATTCTTGGCAATTTGGTCGGCTATAAGCGCGACGTGGCTCCCGCCTTTGGTCGTCGCAATGGAGTTCGCAAACGACACTTGTTGGAACGACCCATCTGAGACGGTAAAAGCGACCTCCCAGCGCGGGCCAATTTGCTCATAAATCACCATCGGTTTTGCCTGCGCAGCACCTCCAGAGTTTGCAGTTGCATCGGCAGCAGCAGAATCGATGTACATTTCCACATACTGCTTGAAATTCTTGACTTTCAAGCGTTCGTCGTTGAGAAAGACCTTGATATCCTTGACCGTGCCCGCCATATCGTAGACGCGCCTCTTAAGAAGGGACAAGGTGTCATCATCGATGTGATCCATCCCGAACCGCTTCAGCTCCGGCCTGAAAGTCACCCTGGTAAACTCCTCGCCTTTGCCGTTCTTTGTGATCTTGGCGGCCCCGCATTTACCCATGTTATTCGTCCACGTCTGTTTGTATTTTTGACTCGAATTCTTGTCAGCGGTCTCGACGGTGAATTCGTGAGAGTAGATGTTAGCCAGTTTGGCACCGTAACCATTACGACCACCAGTCAGCTTCTTTTCATCGTCGTCATAGTTGGAGGATGACAGTAAATGACCAAAAATGAGCTCGGGAATGTAAATCTTTTCCACACTGTGGATCTCTATGGGTATGCCGCGACCGTTGTTGTAGATGGAGATGATTCCTTCGTCTACGTCTATGTTGACTTTAAGCGCGTCCATGTTGGGATCATTGATCTCAAGAACCTTTGGGTCAAACAACAGTACCTGAAAGTGGTACACATACCTTGTTATCTGCTGCATTGACGAGGATTTCGTCCACGATCTTGAGAAACCCCGGGACGTACTTGACTTCACGGTGTACCAAGCGTTTGTTCTCGGAATCATACGTCCACATCGCCTGAGTGACTGTCTCCACGCTCCCAATGTATGAATCGGGCCGTGTGAGGATATGCTCGATTGGAGTCAACTAGTTGGGGTCGGGTCAGCAAGCGTCGCAGACGAACCAAGAGACACGGACCTTTTTATATTTCTCCGATGCTGTTTTGTTCTTTCCATTCTGAGCAGGAGCAGGAGCAGCTTGGTTATCTGAATCACTGGCATCCTCTTCGACATCCGAGGCACTCTCATTGGCGTTGTCATCCTTTGCCGCGAGTACTTTCTTCTTCGGGGCCGCTTTAGGTTTGGGAGCGGCCTTTGCTGGTTTAGTGGCGGGTTTCGGAGCAGGTTTCTTGCTAGGAGCCTTGACCTAGGGCAGACAAGTGGCGGGATGAGGTCGTGGCGAGGACACGTGCAGAGAAACAGGGAAGCTTACGATCTTCTTTGTCGGGGGCGCGTAATCTTCACTCTCGGTGCCCGAGACGTTGTCGAGGTCGAAAATTTCAGCTTCTGACGAGCTCATCGTCGAGGTCGCGTTCAACCAGCATGTGTGTTGCGTGGAGGACGCGGTTCACCAGTTGGACGCGTTGCACGTGACTTACTCTGTCAGGTGATCACCGGGTGACGACGGACCGGTGACAACTTGAAGACACATTGACTCTCAGCAAGAGTGATCGATCCAACACTGGCAGAATGTCTACTTCCGAGCGAGACTGGTAGTACTCCATTGTCACGTCCCTTCCCATGCAATCTTCCTCCTTCGATCGGGATACTTGTCGAGAGCCCAGTCCTGCCAGTGACATTGAGCGAACATTTCCACAGCTCGTCACGCCCCCAAGGTCATCTACCTGGTTGTCGTCAAGCCTCGCGGCAGCGGGTTGGTTGCCCG
>JBBPOD010000637.1:0-15775 GCA_038091255.1 Tylopilus intermedius | reverse complement strand
TTCCTGCAAAGTCCAGGCACGACTCATCCATCGGCTGCGGATCAGGGCACCGATCTCTGCAAATGGCGGGACATCTGCGAGATAGATGAGTGTCTCCGCCGCATGTGCATACCAGTTGTACATCGAAGTGAGGGATTGGCTCAGGATAGCACTTGTGCTCTTGTCTATGCAACAAGTATCCGACCAAGCCCACCGATGACCACTCTCGCGAACTATTTTACAGAATTGACGAAGCTTCTCGTTCAGCGGCAATCCGTCCAATTGCCAGACCGATTTGGCATCAATGACATCCTGGAACGTCGGCTCTTTGCCTTCCCAGGTGTGGGAAAACATGATCCATTCGAAATATTTTGCGACAGATTCACGGATGCGCGCGTGATCTATCTTAGTCACTAGGGACTCGGAGACGAGCTTCTTGAACGGCAATTCAGATTTGAACAGTCGAAGCCGTTCCTGGGCGTCACAAAGCCGGCCAGTCGTAACGTCAATGAGGATGAGTGGGCAGAGTCTGGATATTTCTTTATGGGTGGTGCCGATGGTGTCGAATATCTCTTGCGGGTCGGGATAGTTCACCCGCAATCCTGCAGGAACAGTTGAGGTGCGTGATCTCAATATACTATCAAAATCACAAACGGCGTATTTCTTCGTTCGGAGACTTCTCGATGATTTCAATCATGCGGAGGAAGACATTAATCGCTTCACTGTGATCTTCCGCGCCGTGGAGCGCCGCATACTTGCGTTCGTATCCAAGGTGCGATGACGGGTCTTGTTTGATGGCCTGGAGATGATGATTTAATGTGGCACAACGAAAAGAGCGTGATGCACACCTCATTCGCATCTGCCAGGGCATCTCTCCAAGATCTTTTCAAAGCCAGTGCCTTGGATCGTTTGACGAGGATATCCACTGAATTTTCAGGACGGAGTGAGAATGCATCAATGTATTGCGGAATCGCATCGTCGTATTTCCCAGAACTGAGCGCTGCGTCGCCTCGTTCTTCGAGCTTGTCAATGGAGTTTCTCTTTAGTGCTGAACGTAAACAGTAGGCAATGACTCACTTCCTAGATGGGAGAAAACAGGCAGGACACTGGTGAGACAGCTGCGAACGCACGGATGCGAGGATCACTCACTCGCTGGATGGGGGGCGGCAAGCAGAACACTGGTGAGATAGCTGCAAACGCATAGGTGCGAGCACCACTCACTCGCTAGATGGGAGGCGACAAGCAGGACATTGGTGAGACAGCTGCAAACGCACGGATGCGAGGATCACTCACTTGCTAGATGGGAGGCGACAAGCAGGACACTGGTGAGACACCTGCGAACGCACGGATGCGAGCATCACTCACGGGCTAGATGGGAGGCGATAAACAAGACACTGGTGAGACACCTGCGAACGCACAGATGAGAGGATCACTCACGAACTAGATGGGAGGCAACAAGCAGGACACTGGTGAGACGGCTGAAAACGCACGGATGCGAGGATCACTCACGAACTAGATGGGAGGCGACAAGCCGGACATTGGTGAGACAGCTGCAAACGCACGGATGCGAGGATCACTCACTCGCTAGATGGGAGGCGACAAGCAGGACACTGGTGAGACAGATGCAAACGCACGGATGCGAGGATCACTCACGAACTAGAGGGGAGGCGACAAGCAGGATGCTGGTAAGACAGCTGCGAACGCGCAGATGCGAGATCACTCACTGCCTAGATGGGAGGCGACAAGCAGGACACTGGTGAGACAACTGCGAACACACGGATGCGAGGATCACTCACTCGCTAGATGGGAGGCAACAAGCAGGACGCTGGTGAGACAGCTGCGAACGCACGGATGCGAGGATCACTCACTTCCTAGATGGGAGGCGACAAGCAGGACACTGGTCCGACAGCTGCGAACGCACGGATGCGAGCACACTCACGGGCTAGATGGGAGGCGACAAGCAGGACACTGGTGAGACGGCTGCGAATGCACAGATGCGAGCGTCACTCACTTCCTAGATGGGAGGCGACAAGCAGGACACTGGTGAGACAGCCGCGAATGCACGGATGCGAACATCACTCACCCACTAGATGGGAAGCGACAGGTGAGATAGCTGCGAACACGCGGATGTGAGGATCACTCACTGCCTAGATGGGAGGCGACAAGCAGGATGCTGGTGAGACAGCTGCAAACGCACGGATGCGAGGATCACTCACTTGCTAGATGGGAGGCGACAAGCAGGATGCTGGTGAGACAGCTGCAAACGCACGGATGCGAGGATCACTCACTTGCTAGATGGGAGGCGACAAGCAGGACACTGGTGAGACAGATGCAAACGCACGGATGCGAGGATCACTCACTTGCTAGATGGGAGGCGACAAGCAGGACCGTGACACTGGTGAGACACCTGCGAACGCACAGATGCGAGATCACTCACTCGCTAGATGGGAGGCGACAAGCAGGACACTAGTGAGACAACTGCGAACACACGGATGCGAGGATCACTCACTTGCTAGATGGGAGGCGACAAACAGGACACTGGTGAGACAACTGCGAACACACGGATGCGAGGATCACTCACTTCCTAGATGGGAGGCGACAAGTGGGAACGATCTTCGTCAGTAATTGGAATTGACGGGCTACAATAATTGCCTACTGGCATGGCTGTTGAAAATTGTGAATCCAAGTGGGTTCTTAGCAGGGTGTGGGAATTTTGTTCTGTTGGGTTAATTGTCCAACTTGAAGGTCGCTGGCTGAGTGTAGTCTGGTCCAGCTCGTCTAAAAGAGGAAGCCGAATGGCAAACACGTCAATAGACGCACGTGAGGTCCCGTGACTGAAAAGCCTGTTTGGGAAGAGTGATTGATAGCCCGGCGAGGCGTGAACCGAGGCTGCCCCCACGAGGAGGGCAGTAACCAAAGAAATCAAAGAGAGGAAGTACATCTCTGCTGTTCGCTGTGGACACGGAACACTACAGTGGGGACGTGGGCTCCTGGAGGACACGGCAGTGGGGTTTTAAAGCTGCTTCTGAGCGGACCTACTACTAGCAGCCCAGGCAACCGATACCACATGATAACGTTGCTCTAGAACATGCGATGTCCACACGGAGGTCCCGCTTCTGGCACGACTCTGGTGACAGACAAGAGACAGGCTGAGGACAGCGGAGGCGAATGCTTCAGTCTATCTGTGCTCCCGGCGATCTATGATACGACTCCCCCTTTTCGCTAGCACTTATACTACCGGTTCATCGACGCTCGCGGCCAGGAGGCACTTGCACGATTTCGGGTTCTTGCAAAGCGATGATGCCTTGTCACGCCTGAGCTGTGCCACGGCAAGTTGTAGGAGTGTCACTGGCACGGTCAGATTGTACACACCAAACTCATTCAAATCCACAGCCGGACTTTGAAGGCTGTATGTGTTACTAGTCAGCAGTGGCCAGAACGATAGGCAGACGAAACAGCCGATTTCAAGTTGGGGGCGGCCGACAATCGTGTAACGTGAAGATCCTAGAACGCGTCTAAAACGGTGATCCGACGACCGACGACTCGGAGTGAGATCAGCCAGGTGAACGGACCGCGGCGAACAGGGCGCCCTAAGAGGGTTGACATTGCAGGAGCGGAGCGGGTACCATTTAAAGAAGTTATTGTTGTTTTTCTAGATGGTTGCGACAGGCAGTACCCGGCCCGGAACGGGTGCCAGTGGCAGCTTCAAGTTGGGACTCGGAGTGGCCGCGATCCCAGCCTAAGACTACTGGGCCGAGTTACTAGCCAAGGCAGCGAAAGACCCCACTAGCGCGAGAAGTACGAGGGCAGGATACATTTTCATTCCTACTTGTTGGAAAGAATGGAGGAAGGAGTTCAGTGAAAATGAGCGCTGGCGATGGGGGGATTACTACGAGTGAGGATCTTGGCGATCTTCCTCGTGAAGGGTGTACTGCCAGTTTTCAATCTCGCTAGCCATTGAATACATGCGCGTGCTACCCAGAAATATGACGTCGGGTCCCTCGATTTCCAAGCTACATACTCGACAGTCAGTGTTAAACATACATTATCGTCTTGACATCAATGTTACATCGGCGACCACCGTATGCCTCAGGCTCCTAGCTAGTTCTTGTCCGTTTAGGGCTTCGAGATTCTGCCGATACACCGCTTCTTGACGAGAGTGTATGCGTTACATATTCCTGCAGAACGATACCTGGAACATGTTAAGCCATCTTCGCACTTGAAAATGGTCGACGCACCTATGGCCATGAGGGCAGAGCCATCGAGAGCTTTGTACATATCCTTTTCGTAAGTGTCGCCCTTGGTTTTGGGTCCATCCTTCCCGCTGTCCTGAATGTCCATAGCTTCGTCCCCATCCTGTTCTTCTTCTGTCAACTGGTCCTCCGTATCCGTGTGCTCGGTCCCAGAGTCGCTATTCTGGTGTTCGAGGGTATTGGCAGCGAGAGTATGGATGTTCTTTCGCGAATCTTTGCGCCTTTCCTTTTTCATTCCGCGATAATTTCTGCTGCTGTCGGATAGCTGCCCTCTTTCGCGGTAGTGACAGCTGGCAAAATGGTGAATGGCTTTCAATAAATCCTTGAATGATGTCAGTGATGAATTATGGCCATAGATGGGACTTACTGCGTCTGGGTCCGAGAACGAGACAACCGGCTCTGGTCCAGAGGTAACATCTAAAAGGTTTGTTTGTTGTTCGCGAGATGACACAGAGACATGGGGAGGATCTAGAAAGCTGAGATCGCGCATGAATGAAAGACGGCGTCTACTCCTCGTATTCAGTCGTCCCAGCTCCGGCTCTGGAAGTGCTTCTTCCGCGCCTTGGATGTCGTGCGCTCGCTGCTTACCCTTACTCTGCCTGCGCGAGTCCGCTCCATGTTCCTCATCGCCGGAGAGGTCAAAAAACTCGCCTTCCGCGTCATCCGTGCGTGCCGTGCTGGTGCCTCTGCGGGTCTTGACTGAGGTTTTGCCTCCAGCGTCTTTGGCGATCCAATTCCCCCTGGAATCTACTACAGTGGATGATGCTGTGCGGCGTCTGGCGTTGACAGAGGATTGTTGGACGCGAGATCCATCTGGATGTAAACGAAGGGTTGCTAGATCGTGTGTAGTACTTTTTCTTCGAATGCTCATTGCCGAGGTCGACGACGAGCGTCGTCTAATTATACCCGAGACTCGAAATGACCTGCCCTAAAGCAGCATGTGCAAGGGCGCGTCTCCCTTCTTCAATTGGTCTCTGTGTTTTGGCCATGACACGTCGCACGCGTTCAATCACTTTACTTGATGACGACGACTCCGTCAAGGAGCACGTCGAAGTTAACGCGGCAAACAACCAGATAAAGGTTAAACGGGAGAACGCCAAAAGGGGGAAAGCGAGGCGCGTCGACTCTGACCAGGAGAACGAGGACGAGGTGCAGATCCCCTCCCAACTCGACGGTACACAGGAAGGTGGGGAGCATGATCCTGATGGCCAAGACTTTGATCAGGAGGAGGATGACGACCAAGGGGAGGGGACATCCAGAGGTCGCAAGCGCGCCAGAGTCAACTCTGTTGGTGCTTCCGTACCTGCGAGCCCGAACCAGCTCCAGCGAGAACGCGTCCAAACGTTGCCCCGAGACGAGGATGGGTAAGCCACTCCTGTAACACCGCTATACTGCTCTTACGATATTTTCTCATAGGTACATCCCTGGATCTATAGTCCGTATTCAGTTACAGAACTTCGTCACTTACGATTGGGTCGAGTTCCATCCAGGCCCATATCTGAACATGATCGTCGGTCCCAACGGCACAGGGAAGAGTAGCATCTCATGTGCTATCTGCCTCGGTCTCAATTGGTCCCCTAGTGTCAGTCCGCACAGTATGGTTTAAGATTACATATTAACATTCACTAGGTCTTGGGGCGTGCTAACGAACTCAGTTCATTCGTCAAAAACGACAAGGAGACTGGCTACATTGAAATCGAGCTGAAAGCTGCCAAGGGAGAGCGCAATCTGGTCATTCGACGCAACCTCAGTGCAAAGACGAGGGCATCTACGTTCACTCTCAACGGTCAGCAGACCACCGGTAAAGAAATTTCCAAACGTATGGCGAAGCTCAACGTCCAAGTCGGCAATCTTTGGTAAGGTGAATCTGGCTTACGCTGTATCACATCCTAAGCGCATATATGCGGTTCCTAGCTCGTTCCTTCCGCAAGATAAAGTCTCCGAATTTGCGCAAATGACTCCCCAGCAATTACTCAGGGAGACTCAACGAGCCGCGGGTGACTCAAATCTAACAGAGTGGCACGACACTCTCATCATTTCGGGCAAGGAGCTCAAAACTTTGCAAGAGGTGCGGTGTTCCCACCATCCCAGAAACTTGTTGAATATACTCACAATGTGACCATAGCGTATAACAGAGGAACAAGAATCGCTCAGAGTGTTGGAGGAGCGAAATGCTCAACTTGAGCGTGATGTGGCGCGATACCAAGAACGATTGAAGATCGAAAAAGAGGCATGTCTACCTGTGTTCCTGCCAGCCTGACTTTGTGCTGATACTCTGCAGGTCTCCATATTGAGAGTATTGATACCTGTGAACGAGTACCATGAGGTGAAGGAACGCTATGTGCAAGCCAAAGACCGCCAGCGCGAGCTTCACGGTCACGTTACAAAGCTCAGAGATAAAAATGGTCCCGTGCACGAGAAACGCGAGTGAGTTTGCGCCCGCTGCCCGTGGGACAATGAATATATGATTCTGTGATAGACAATTGGTCGCCCAGTACAAGGAATTCGAGAGAGCACGAGAAAAGAAGAAGAATGCATCCAAGGCAAAGTTCCAGCAGATGAAGGCGAGATGGACGGATGGCGATAAACTTGTTTGTCTCCCCATACCCTTCCTTTGAACCACAAAGACCGAATGTCCTGCAGGAGAACGAGGCCGAAGATGTGACCAATGAGCTCGACGGCTTAAAGCGTGCTGAGAAGGATCGCGCAAAGAAAATCAAGGACTTGGAGAACCAGATTGGGAAGATGCAGAATGAAATCGACAATCCTCCCGAACTGGAGGATCTGGGAGCAATCAACAGTGCGATAGTAAGTTGTAATATTCTCAGTACGTTCCGGCTGATGACTTTTCTGGTCATATAAGCGTCAATTGAACTCGGAGAGTAGCCGTACGAAGATTGCCATGGAAGAACTCCAGGACCGCCAGAGGGCTAATGTTGATTCATCGGCTGCGCAGAAAGCTAAAATTGACGAGGCTATGGCCCAGTAAAAATTTTCCACCTATCGTCGGCTCGATCATCTCCTGACTCATTTGCCCAGGCTGAATCAGCTAGACGATGAGCGCCATCGGAAGCTCGAGAGCCTTCGTACATGGGATCGAGACCATGCTGACGCGGTCGCATGGCTTCGCAACAGCCAGAATATATTCAAGATGGAGGTGTTCGAACCACCAATGATCTGTTGCAGTGTGCCTGACAAGAGGTTCACGAATGCTGTGGAGGCCTGCTTTAATGCAAATCAACTCAAGGTATCTTTCCATCCATGCAGCGATTCTCAGCGATTTCTAATGTTCGCCTTTGTTTGAAGACCTTTGTTGCGCAATGCGAAGAAGACTACGAGTTACTGAATCGTTGCTTGAACGACTCAAACGAGGGAGGGTTAAGGAAGGGAGCCAAAATCAACACCTGGTTTCGCCCCAAAGTCGACCATCCTGGTCCACCAATGGATGACGAAGAGGTTTGTCAGTTACTACAGGTAGTGGGCGCTTCTAATTCCGAGAAGCTCAAGCATCTAGGTTTTGACGCATATGCTATTGATCAAATCAGTTGCCCCGATGGCTTGCTGTGGTATCTCCAACGGGAAATAAAATTACATCGGACGGTGCGGCGCTCCTTTATTTCTGTCGTACTTGCCTCATACGATTTTGCAGGCTATTGCCCTCGATGGCTCAAAGGTCGATGTAGCCAGCGCGATGGAAGCTGTCTCGCGTCTCGGTCCCCGTGGCGAAGGCGGCTCCACTACCTTCATCGCTGGCAACATTATTAACCTCGTCCAGCGCTCGCGATACGGAAAACGTGCCGCGCAGAACACGACACGTGAAGTGCGGCCGGCCCGTAACCTGGTTAGCAGTGCTGGTGGGTAGCCTCGAGATTTTTCGTTTGGCAAGTCGATCTTACAGAGCGATAGTTGATCCTGAGATCAAAAGGCGATTGGATCAGACGATCCACGATGCGAGGCAAGCTCTTGACATTATCAATGAGGAGGCCAACGCGCTTGCTGCAGAGGAGCGAACCATCAGAGCGGAGGACGCCGAGTTTCAAAAGAAATTCGTGAGGCGTTTTCCCTTCATTAGTGATATTACCTGACTTGATCCCTTTGAAGAAAGCCCTTGATAACCGAAAGAAGACAGTGGTCGATACGCAGAAGCATCTAGCCACGTTACGTGCCAAGATCGGTACGTTTAAGTTATATGTGGTGAACTTCATGCGAGCGGCCACGCCTTTCTTTAGGGACGAGCAAAAACAAGCTAAAAGGGTTGGAAAGCGAACCTTCCGCGGATGAGAAGCGCACTCGCCTCAGGAAGAAACTGCTAGAATTGTCGAAGAAACGAGTCAAGATTTCGCAGGAGTATACTGTTCGTCTTCTTTTTTTCTCCAGTCCGGTGTTGACTGCTGACCCATTCCAGCAACTTATCGTTGCCGCAGTTGCAGACCAAGTGGCTGCCACTCGTAGCGGGCTCGAGTTCTTGCAAGTTGGCGCGAACAAGAGTGCGCTCGACGCCTTGTGCGAGGCGAAAGATGCAGGGTATCAGCGAGCGCTCGCTGATTTTGAGGAAGGTAAATCATCACAGCATTTCCGTAGATGTATACTCACCAGATACCCGCAGCTCACCAGATCTACATTGGTTTGAAAGCTGAAGCCAAGGAAAAACGAGATACAAGTGTTGCGCTCGTACGGGGAATGGACCAGGACTTCCAAGACCAATTCGCAAAGATGGAGATGGTACGTGACCATGAATGTTCTCGAGACGCAATAGATATTGATCGCTGTCAAGGACGGTTCTGTTCATGACCGAACAGTAGAACAACTCCAGGCGGAACTCGAGACTCAGCAAGCCAACCTCGAAATGATTATGCAGACGAACCCGGGAGTGATTGAGCAGTACGAGAGAAGACAAGCAGAGGTTTGCCTAGCGTCAGATAGCGTCAGATATGTACTGACTTCGCGTTCAGATTGCCAAGTTAACCAAGGCATTAAATGACAAAGAAAAGGCCAAACAACGATTGGAACGGGAAACCAAATCCGCCAGAGTATGTGGCCCTCTCGTATGTGTGACTTGTATGTTGATTGGCTGGATAGGACGATTGGGAACCTGCTCTGCAAAGGCTCGTGGCAAGCATTGGAAAGAAGTTCTCTGCTGCATTCGATCGTAAGCTAGATTGTTCGAATCCTCGCTTCACGCCTTACGAATTGAACAGGGATTGGGTGTGCTGGCGAAATCAAGATTAGTCCGCATGACGACTACGACAAATGGGCTATTGACATTCTCGTCAAATTCCGAGACGATGAGAAGTTGCAGCTTCTGACTGGCCAAAGGCAGTCTGGAGGAGTGGGTCCTATTTTAATTCAAGCTTTGACGAGCGCGTTGAAGCCGTTCTTTATTCTAGGAACGTTCCCTGACGACGATCCTGTACTTGATGAGTTTGACGGAAGAAGCACGCACGCCATTCTCGTTGGTGGATGAGATTAACCAGGTGTGTTCGCTTTCTTCACCGGGAAACGACACATCATGGATTTCGTTAGGGCATGGACCAACGCGCGGAGCGTGCGGTGCACAATTCGATGGTCGAGGTGACCTGTAAGCCTGACAGCGGACAATATTTCCTGATTACGCCGAAATTACTCCCGGACCTTCTTTACCACGAACGGATGAAGATTCTCTGCGTCAACAACGGGGATTGGCTCCCAGACGAGAAGGGCATCAACAACATGATGACCCTCATCGATACATTTGTTTGGATGCGCGACCGCTCCGTTCAAACGGCCTGATCCTTTGTTCCCCTCCCCGAAAGGGTATCGTATGCTCGTTGTAGGCAGTTGTTGGGACTCGCCATGATGCTTGCAGTACCATCTGAGGCACGCTACTCTGATCCTAAATCCCCCACTACGTATGTTCTACCTAACTTGCCTCCAGTAAATGCTTGTAATCCGTGCACCTCGACAAATCACACCAATTTTTGAAGCGAGAAGCACGATCATGATGCAGATAACTAGCAAAACAATACAGCATGAAACCAAGGTGACAACAATCAGCAATCAAAGGCATGGAGCGAGAAAGTGGGGGGCAAATATACTGTAACACCAATCCATCTAAACAATCTCCAACACCTTCGCCCGTATATCACTCAGTTTCGTACGGGACCCCCGAGAGAATAATCTCCTGCTCTGTCGCAACGCGCTTAAATTGCTCATTTCCCTGCTGCTCAAGCAAGAGTGCGTGGAACGAACGCCCGAGGCGGGAGATCATCCGCAACGCCTGTGTGCAGGCATCAACCTGGGCAGAAGGTTCAGCTTCGGAGGGAGAAACAGGTGCAGACGCATCAGCGCCGCCATCCGAGCCCTCGTCAGACTCGGCTGCTGCCTCGCTACCATAACCCCCGTCGGACTCGGTCTCCAGTTCGTCGTCCGACACCGAGCCAAGGATGGATGAAGACGAGTTTGCGGGGCTTCTTCAATGGCATTAGGTTCGTTGTCCTGAACTCCACTTTTCCAACCACAGAAACGGTGGCGCGATAAAGGTTTCCACCACTACCACCCAGCTTTTGAACGCCGATTTTGGTTACGCGAAAGTAGATGCACGGGAGCTGTAAACAACGGTTCCAGAAGGTTGCCCGAGGGAGCTGAGCCACACGGTAGTGAAACGAAATGGCGTCCTACGCTGCTATCTGATCACGCAGTTGTTCTACGCATGTTGGGAGTTCATCGACCTCCGTCGGTGGCGGCGTATGTGGTTGCTTGCTGTAGACAGAAAGGGAGGCGGGAAGAGCGGAGTTTGTATGCCAACGATTTCCCGGTCCATGCAATCACCGTCACATCGCCGGTACGAGCAACGATGTTCTCCAAAAGATGACCGAGAGTGGTTTTCCCCAACCCGTAACGAGGGATGATGTCGCTGGAGAATATTCCGATCGAGGAGTACGCGATATCTTCTTCGACCGTGGCATTGCGGCAGGACGCTAACCGGAGCTTCTCCTGTACTCCCAAACTCTCTGGATGAAACGATGTGATGGTTTCAGGAGCGACACCCATAGCTTGCGCGAGTTCGTGTTTGATTGCGGGGGAGTCCTTGTGGTTTGCATGCCCGTCATCGAGATAGGGCTTCCACTCGCGATTGTAGAACCGAATCACCTTCGACGCAAGAAGTTCCTGCAAAGCCCAGGCACAGCTCATCCATCGGCTTCTGATCAGGGCACCGATCTCGGCGGACGGCAAGACTCATCTGCGAGATACACGAGTGATTCTGCCGCATGTGCATACCAGTCGTACATCGAAGTGAGGGATTGACTCAGGATGGCACTTGTGCTCTTATCTATGCAACACGTGTCCGACCAAGCCCACAGGTGACTACTCTCGCGAGCCGTCTCACAGAATCGGCGAGCTTCTCGTTCAGCGGTGATTTGTCCAGTTCCAAGATCGATTCGACTTGATTGACATCCTGGAATGTTGGCTCTTTGCCTTCCCAGGTGTGGGGAAACATGATCCATTCGAAATATTTAGCGACAGATTCACGGATGCGCGCGCGATCTATCTTTGTCACTGTGGACTCGGAGACGAGCTTCGTGAACGGTAATTCAGATTTGAACAGTCGAAGCCGTTCCTGTGCGTCACACAGCCGGCCCGTTGTAACATCAATGAGGACGAGTGGGCAGAGTCTGGGTATTTCGTCATAGGCGGCATCGATAGTGAGGAATATCTCTTGCGGGTTGGGATAGTTTACCCGCAATGCTACAGGAGAGGTTGAGGTGCATGGTCTCAGTATCCGTCAAAATTACATACGGTGTATTTCTTCGTTTGAAGAGTTCTCGATGACCGCAATCATGCGGAAGAAGACATTATTCGCTTCGTCGTATTGTTTTGCAGCGTGGAGCGCCGCATGTTTCTGTTCATATCCAAGATGCATGACGGGTCCTGTTTGATCGCCTGGAGTGATGATCTAATGTGATACAACAAATAGAACGTGATGCACGCACTTCATTCGCGTCTGCCAGAGCATCGGCCCAAAATCCATTTGAAGCCCACGCCTTGGATCGTTTGACGAGGATATCCGCTGAATTTGCAGGACGGAGTGACAATGCAGTGGTGTATCGCCCAATCGCATCGTTGTGGTCCCCAGTACTAAGCGCTGCGTCGCCTAGGTTCTGATAAACACCCATTACCCACTCAGTTGTTACTTTGGGTTCGAGCATCACACACCAGCTAGATGGGAGGCAACAAGCAGGACACTGGTGAGACAGCTGTGAACGCACGGATTCGAGCATCACTCACAAGCTAGATAGGAGATACCAAGCAGGACACGGTAAGACAACCGTGAATGGACGAATATGAGCATCAGTCACTTCCTAGATGGGATCCGAGCAGAACCCGAGTCCCACACCCTACACCATAAGCGCATTTTCTTGCTCGGACCGGTGGCTCCGGCCACCGCCTTATGTAGGACTAGGTTAGCCGGTTGCTACATAATAACATCGCTTGTCCAGAAAAAAAGATTGCTCCTCGTCGCTACAGTAATCAGGAATACAACTCAATGGAAAATCTAAGGCTGACGGGGTAGGACTCTGCTCGTCGCACGTCTTCGTCGCTAATAATGGTTATCTTTAGCGAAGAAGCTACTAGCTTGTTCGATGACTCTATTGACGCCATCATCCATGCGTTCAAGCAGCAACAAAGGTCTGCTATGGCGCCAATTACTGTGGGTTGCCCTTTCTTCAATAGTTTGTCTCCTTATTTGGCATTTCCAGATGGCGTTTCTGGTTGGTGGACTTTCTACGAACGACTGGCTCTGCTCGCGGCTTCAGTCGTATTTTAGGGACAAGGCCATTCGAATCTCTCGTCCAGACAATCATATGTGTGTTGCATGGCTGAATTCTCGCAAATTTTGCTGAAGCGTTTTGTTAGCAACAATGGAGTTGTATTGTTTCATATCTATTGGATAACCATCTTGTTGCCTCGTGTCTCGCCCGTGCCACCTATGGCGTAATCTGTGCAGTGCCCGTCAAAATGAAGGACGAGGAGCATATCCGCAGAAAGAAAAAGTGGGAAACTAACCCTGCTGGTGGTCGCTACGTTCCGGGATACTTCGTGTCCAAAGTCCTCAAGGTAACAGCCAAGACGGGTGGACCAAGATTGACGTGAGTTTTCCCGTTCTTTGCGTCTTGCTCCACGACGATTCGGAACACTGCAGAGTCCTTTGCCAGATATTGTATTATCCAAGCGGATTTGAGCAAGGCACCCAAGGATTTGGCCACGACCAAGAACACCTTTGGCCAGGTGTGCTACCAACTCGATTACGACATTATCATATCATTCAGGCTCCCAGAACTTCAGGCGTACGTTGGCTGAACATCCAAGGCAAGTTGTTTCGCCTCATCTTCCATTGGTCTTGGATTTAGTTATCTTTCTAGGAAGGCGACGAACAGCGGTACTCCCTACTCTGCTTCTTCCACGTATCTTTGTTTTCTCACTGCTTGATGTAGCAATGAAATCTTGTTCAATTTGCTAGCTAGGATCACCGTATGGATTACTACGCTCAATTCGTGCCGTACATATATCACCGTGCTTTCTCAGGCTCGTTTTCCCTGTCTCAACTTATAACGTGCCAGGGACTTGACGAATCAGCTCGGCCTGGTGACTGCGACCGTTGGCACCTTGTTACACCAGGATTGTAGTACTAAGACTCACCGGCGAAAGGCTTCGTCCAGTTGATTGGCTAAACGCCAGCTTGAATGCTGCTCAGGCTGCATGTGGTAAACATGCTTCACCGTGGCGACGGCTCGGTCTCGCCGCCACCGTGCCGATGAGAATTGCTTTCAACTTTGATTTCTCACTGGCACATACAGTGACATACTCGCCTCAATCTTCGCCGCCTCCGATGACATTGCAAACCCCGTCGATCAGCGCTCAGCACCCGCATCAAGATTCCGCACGATGCGATACTTGTTCAATTCCATGAACACCATCTCTTGCGTCAAGCACAAGGCGGACTGGGCCTCCCGATGGATTCCACCCTCGCCGCCCTTCACCATGTGATATCCTCCCTTCCCCTCTAGCATGGTGCGCGCCACTCCACCGCCGGTTTTTCCTCACCTTTTATCAAACCTCTCTCTAGAAAGAGTCCCGGCGTCGGTTGACACTCTCGCCCATTCAGTACCGCGAAGTATGCTTTGTCTGTTCTTCTTTCGCTCCAGTGCACTCGCGAGTATTTAGATATGGCAGATGTACAAGAAGGCCGAGGCGTCGTTCTGGACCACTGAGGAAATGGACCGGTCAAAGGATCTCTGAGACTGGAATAATGGCCTCAACGACAACGAGCGTCATTCGTCTTTCACGTACTCACCTTCGCCGCATCCAACGGCATCGTCAGCGAAAATCTCGCCGAATGCTTCAACGGGTCGTCGTCACGGAGGCCGTCAAGATCGATCGAGAGTTCCTGACAAGTAAGCCGCCCCTTTGGTGGCGTTCTATATGCTGAATATCCTTCGTAGATGCGTTGCCAGTCCCTCTAGCCGGAATGAATGCTCCAGTACATCAAATTCGTCATTGGTTGCCTTTTAGTTTCATTGGGTAGCGAGAAGGTGTGTAATGCGACGAACACTTTTTGATTACGATCTCTTTGCAAGACGAGACCAACTTCGAGAGGCGGGTACCCGGCTACTCGAAACCCACAACAACCAAAAGAGCGAAGCGGCCACTGAGGTCTTAGAAGAGTTCGATTAGTGCTTCTATTTCTCAAGCAGACTAGTCGGGAACGGTTTGCTACGCAAGGACTTCTGAGCTCTGTTTTTCACTCGATTGGTATACCATGGCCGTAAAGTACCCTGACTTCATGCATTTGTTCTGATGTATCTGACCACTTTTGCACCACCACATGCTGTTAACTACCAGTACTCGCGACTCTGACCCCAATGTCATTTTTACGACATTAAGACACCCTAGTATTTTTGCCCTTGCAGTAGTGAATGCTGACAGCGCAATGCGCGGGCGGTTCAGAACGCGGTTAGTACTTTTATGCAAACTTAACGCTACGTCACACCGCAGCATGCGCATCGTCACGGTCGTTCTTACTGGGGGGCGTGTGGCAGGCCGTCGCCGCCATGCGTACCCGGCGAAGGTCTCCCTGGGGGCATGTAATCCAGCGTTGTTATCCTCATCCTTATCCGGTGTCCTTGTCCACATTGTCGCCGGCCTCGCAGATGGGTTGTGCGACACACTCAACGCGCCACCACGCCACTGGCTGGGCGAAATTCAATGACAAATAATGGATTGTTATTCATTCGAACAAATAGTGCACATTGGCAGGACGCCGGCAATGACACCATCAAGCGTCGTCGTGAGAGCAGGTAGGCGTCGGAACAGGTTCCGAGCTCGAATTCCATTTTCAAAACTGATTTACGACAGGGCAGGTAGCGCAGAAACGAGGCAATACAGGTATCGTCGGAATTCAGCTATCTCGGCTTCCTCTAGTCCGGTAGTATGAAACCCTCGCAGCACAGCTGCAACAGTTGCCAAAATCCAGACACCACAGTCATGGCCGTTTGTCTGCACAG
>JBBPOD010000636.1:0-15775 GCA_038091255.1 Tylopilus intermedius | reverse complement strand
ATTCGGGTTCATCATCATCAAGAGTTGTCTCCAGGTCCATGTTTATCCGTGGTGCGATCCAGGTCAGTCCATGGTATCCATGTCTGGTCCGTGTCATCTGTCTTGGTCCAGGTTCACCGGACCAACTTTTAACACTCCATATCGATCCAGATATTGTGGCTTTCCCTTTTTCTTACTTCGTTTGGTCATCCCTGTCATCATATAACCATTTGCAGTACTGTTGCCGGTCTAGACTGTTGCTAGACAAACTTCGTATCTCTCTATGCAGACCCCGTCTTATTTTCTATTGCTTAGACTTCATTAGACACTATTCCTATACACTTCGCAGGGACAAGAGTTGCTTTGGAAGTTTTTCTTCACATTTCCAATGGTTGTGGCTATGTAGTCTCTGGACTTAAAAACCTTGTCTCTGGATGAATAGACATCTTTCCTTCTATGCAAAGGTCACCTGCCCATATGTAGGTTCGCTCTCAGTCACTTGCAAATGACCTGTGTGTTGTCCTTAGTTGTCTCTCTCTAGTCTGGACTTTGTTAGGTCTGGAACCCCTGTTTCTCCTTCATCTTTTTTTCGTCCTTCTCTCACTGACCTAGGTTTCAACCCTGTCATCTCTCCGCTTGCCATCTGTGTCATTCTGTCCCCCATCCACTCCAGATCTGCTTCAGTCTGGACCACTTCCCACTCCCCATCACTTCGGATCCACTTTATAGGGTCCAGAGTAGCGTTGCCCACTCCTTTTGTATCATACAAACCCTTGGACGCTTCCATCGTGTCCGCACTCACATCCTTTTCTTGCATCCCCACAAAGGATCACCATTACTACAAGGCTTGACCTTGACTGACAATTCCCTTGTTGGTTGTCAGCATCTTTGCTGTTCAACACTTTTTGCTTCAGTTCAGGTCAACTTCTGGCTGGATTGACTTTCTCCCTTTTGCTTTCCTTCTATTCTGGTTGGGTTGTCATGTATCCCAATAAAATCACTTTCCGTTTGGTTTCACTTCATTTCTCATTCTTTCCTTCATCACTTCTGTCTGAAACTTCTGCTTCTGTGTTTTTCATGGTCCAGATCAGTCCAGATTGTTCTTGCAGTATCTGGAAAGGTGCTGTCTACCCTTTCTATACCATATAACCAATGGCTGACCCATAGGACACTTCTATCATGTCCTTACTCACACCCATTTCTTACATCTTACTTGAGATTGTTATTTCCACAATGTAAGCATTGAATGAGGAAGAACATAATAGAACAATGATATGTAAGCATGGAAGAAAAAAAAACATAATAGAACAAGTGATGACATGTCATATGATCAGAAGAGCCAATAGGGATTGACAAGAAAATTGTATGACCTTGGGACCTATCACAGGTCAAGGAATATAGTCCAACAACATATGAGAGAGAGAAAGGAAACAAGTGCCCATAGGTTGTCCATATTGTAACATTATCCCATCTCTACCTTGGAACTCACTGACATTCCAACTAAAAATCTCCTCTGGCTGTGTTAAAGTCTTTCTTATCTGAGGAGTTTACCTTGGGAATTGATTTCACAAGAAAGACAAGGGAATCTTGATCTTCCTGGACCTATTGGATGATAGTCCTCATTTTCTTTTTTTCTTTTCCTTTGACTCATTGGAGGGTCCTTGGTCCTGCTGGGGATGGGCTTGTGGGGTGTTCTCATGCGGGTAGGATCAAAGAAGGAAATTTATCCATTGTTGATGGTGTGGGGAAGAGAACAGGTTGCCCTCGGATGTTTGAATTGGAGATAGGGGTGGGTTTAGGGGAGTGAGGCCAAGGATTTTGGTATTGGGTAGGATAAAATGGGGAATTTGTCCAGGGGGTTCAAAGGGTTCAAGGAGAAAGAATCCAAACTCAAGTGGGTCCTTTCTGAAGTAGGGATTTGCTCCATTGTGGAAAGGCTATGGAGGATGAGAATGAGAACAGGGCAGATAACTTTAGGGTCAAATCTGAGTCCATTCATCACATGGGACTTGGAGAATCCTTGATAATGGAAACCTCAAGGAGAACATTTTGTGTCTCTTGATGAGTAGAGGTGAGAATGTGGGAGTAATGGGGTTGGAGAGGCAGATTGTAGTCCTGGATGAGTTGGGTAGAAAGATGTCAGTACTAGTAGGCAATGGTAAGGTTGGTGAGGTTAGTGTTGAGGTGTCAGAAGTGTTTGATCCTGAAGAAAAGGAATTGGCTTTCTAGTATGACATTATAGAGTGCAAGGTGGAAGCAAGTGGGAAGAAGAAAGGCTTGAATGGGTAATGAGTTTAGCTTTTTGAATGTGAATCGGTAAGTGTTGGAACATAAGAAAGGACAGAGGAGAAATGGGAATAATAGGAAAGAATAAGGTATTTATTGGTTGGTAGTGGCTGTGGCATTTATTTTGTCCCATATGTTAGAAGTGGCCCATTCCACAGCTTGGTTCTTATGGACTTAGAGAGAAGGGATCTCATAAGTTATTGGAGTTTTCACTAGAATACTGCCAGGTAGGAGTGCATATAGTGGAAGGAGGCAACAAGTATTTCAAATCCTTCGTTGAGGGTGAGGACCCATGGGGAGTGAGAGAGAGAGAGTTTATAGTGGCAATATGCAGTGAGAATAAAGATTATTTCTGAGACAAAGAGTTGGATTTGCAAGATGGTAAGGAGTCAAGAGGATGTGGAGTTTCATTTTCAGTACTCCTATAATAAAGTTTCAGGTTTGAGTCAATATGAAATGGGAAAGAGGACTTGGGGGATTTTGACAGGACCCTTTTGTTTTGGTCCAAGTTTTTGGGATGGGTAGTGGAGGTTGAGGTTCTTTCCTTCTAACCATACCTTATCTCCAACTTTTCATGGATGGAAAATGGAGGAGATTTGTTTTTTCATGATTTGAGCCATTTTCTTGTGTGCAGCAGTGGCTTCTAGGTGGGCTTTCATTAGTGTGGAGAGCCATTGTTCTAGAGTGGAAAGGAAGGTTTTTCCAATTGCAGGATAGGAACAGGATTTGAAGCCCATCATGAGAAAGAACAGTGATTTGCTAGTAGAAGAGTGCTAGTGGACAGTGAAGCTATGGAAGAATTCAGCCATGGAAAGGAGTTTGGACCATCAGTGTTAGTCACCTTTGCAGAAGATATGGAGATATGTTTCAAGTTCTTGGTGTACCCATTTCATTTCTCCATTCAAGTTGGTTTGGGAATAATAGGCAGAAGAGAGGACAAGGTTATATTTCAGAGGGCAAGAGAGTTCAAGGGTAAAGGCAGAGCTGAATTGTGGTCCATGCTAGTGATCCAAGATACAGTGATCATGGAGACTGAATTGAGGGAAGATATGTTTGAAAAAGAGTTTGGCTACTCCTGCAGTGTTAATAGTCTTGTGACAAGGGATATAAATTACTCTCTTCATAAGTCCATGGTTAACCATAACCATGACAGAATCAAAACCAAAGGAAACTGGAAGACTGGTGATCAGATCAATAGAAATTTGCTGGAAGAGGTGGGTTGTGAAGAAGGAGAGTGAGGAGAGTGGGAAAATAGTCAAGTGAGTGAGGGACTTAGTGGATTGGCAGGCCATGCAACCTGTCATGAAGTGGCAGATACTAGTAAAGGAATTCATATCTGGCCACCAGTAGTTGTAGGCAACAAGATTCTGGGTGTGAAAGACATCATCATGGCTTCCATGTGCTGATTTGTGAATACTAGTAGTATGAACAAGATTCTGGTGGACACCCTTGAAGATATAGAGGTGGTCCTTGAAGTAGAGAAGTCTGTTGGAGAAACACCAGATAAGAAGCCTGACCCTGAGATCTGCTTGACAGATCTGTAGGTAATGATCCTTCTAATTTGATTGACAAACTATGAAGAGATCTAGATCTAATCTATGTGGTAATAGAAGTTGATCTATGAAAGAAGTGTAGATAGATCTATTAAAGAAGAGAAGATCTATCAAATGATATGAGTGATCTCAAAAGAGAAAAATGAGATAATGAGATGTCAAAAGCAGCTTGAAATGAGCTTCTTTTATACTCATTGGAAGTGGCTATGCTTGGCTGTGTCAGCCACCAAGGCTGTTCTTGAGAGGGTTTTGCCATTGGCTGGTCATTTTCACAGCATTTGAGAGATTTATGTTATTGGCTACCAATGCCATAGCTTCTTATTCCTATGCATGGCTGTGTGCATCTCCATGGTTGCCAGGGGCAATGTCACTTTTCTATTCAAACTAATCCAAGCTGAACCAGCTGACCAAGGCAAACTAGCCAATGTCTGGATTTGGCCTGCTTACTTCATGCAGTGCCAGGGTATCAATTTGGGCTAGCTCCTAAGCTTTGCCAGAGGTCACATGACCAAGCTGTGCAGGCCTAGTTGATTAGCGCTCATCTACAAACTAGTGTAGTTCACTAGCATAGTTACTGGTACATAAATACAAAGGAGAAAGAATAGGTCATATCTCAATGGGAAAAATCAGGAAAACTGAGGATTTAGGGTCATTTAGGTATAGATAGGAGCTAACTGGCCCTAAAGTATTGGAGGAATTGGATGGTAGGAACAATAGGAAAAAGGGTATCTTTCTGACCTTTGCATGCTTTTGATAGCATGCAGGTCTGGGAAAAATCTGAGAATTTAGGGTCATTTAGGTATAGATAGGAGCTAACTGGCCCTATGGTATTGAAGGAATTGGACAGTAGGAACAATGGGAAAAAAAGTATCTTTCTGACCTCCACATGCTTTTGATAGCATGCAGGTCACTACCATCCAATTCCTTCAATACTTTAGGGCCAGTTAGCTCCTATCTATACCTAAATGACCCTAAATTCTCAGATTTTTCCTGATTTTTCCCATTGAGACATGACCTATTCCTTTTTCTTCATATTTATGTACCAAGTGACTACACTAGTGAACTACACTAGTTTGTAGATGAGCGCTAATCAGCTAGGCCTGCACAGCTTGGTCATGTGACCTCTGGCAAAGCTTAGGGGCTAGCCCAAATTGATACCCTGGTACTGCATGAAGTAAGCTGCGCTATTCCAGGAAATTGATGCGCGGGGTTGTCAATGCGTCAATGGGTCTCACCTCGGCGAATCCCGGATCGTGCACCGCCACCAGCCGCGGTCGGCGGCAGTCGTGGGTGGATGAAACTCAACGGCAACGTTGATCGACGGTACGAGCACTCTCCACGCGGCTGCCATGCGAGAGCGGGGTCCTCGGGTCGGACGGCGTCACGCTCTGCGTGAATAGCAGCAAGGTTGGTGTCCTGAAACACTGGCAGGGAGCCGAAGCTCACCTCGAGCCTCAACAGCAACTTGAAGACCGTGACGGCTGCAACTTGAAGATGTCTTCGTATGCGTGCTCTCTGCGCAGCCGTCGTGCGAGAGTGGGATCCTTGGGTTGGACTCGGATGGTGACGCACTTGGGATGAATTAGCAGCAAGGTTGGTGTCTTCGAACAGGGAGACGAGGTAAGCTTTGCTCGTGCGACTTGCCCGCCGCGATCGTGGCAGCAAGACGGCCGCAAGATGTCTACGAGCACTCTCCATGCAGCCGTCGTGCGAGAGCGGGATCCTTGGGTTGGATGGTGACACGCTTGGGACGAATTAGCAACAAGGTTGGTGTCTTCGAACAGGGAGACGAGGTAGGCTTTGGTGGCCGGCTGTGCGACTTGCCCACCGTGATCGTGGCAGCAAGACGGCCGCAAGATGTCTACGAGCACTCTCCACGCAGCCGTCGTGCGAGAGCGGGATCCTTGGGTTGGATGGTGACGCGCTTGGGATGAATTAGCAGCAAGGTTGGTGCCAGTGTCTTCGAACAGGGCCCGGGAGACAAGGTCAGCTCTGGTGGCCGGCCGTGCGACTTGCCCACCGTGACCATGGCAGCAAGACGGCCGCAAGATCATGCCTATGAGCACTCTCCACGCAGCCGTCGTGCGAGAGCGCCGGGATCCTTGGGTCGGATGGCCCGGGGGGTGATGTGCTTGGGACAAATAGCAGCAAGGTTGGTGTCTTCGAACAGGGTGACAACTCAGATGAGATGAGCTTCGACGACCCGCTGCACGATGCCCACTGTGGTGGCAGACGATCGGAAGCACAGGTCGGTCTGCTGTTTCGAGTCAACGCGAGTCATCGCTCGGGCTACAGTGACACCGAATTGCTAACCTTGAAGTCCTGCCGTGCGATTTCGCGAACAGTACTAGTACCGACGAATTTCACGAAGAGTTCCAGGATGGAGATGTCGGAAGGGCAGCTTGCGAATCAGCAACTTGGCCAACGTTTCGAGTTGGGTATCGACGAATTTCACAAAGAGCCACCGTTCCAGGACGGAACTGGTTAGTAGGGCCTCTTCCAAGTCTCGTGATCTCATATGATTTGGTTTTTATGCTAGTTACATGGGAGAGGTAAATACTGTGACGCAAATGAGAATAAAATGGAGGTGGCTCACAACGAGACTGTGGGGAGTTGGGATGGCTCGGAGAAAGAACAGCCTGAGTGGTGGACTTGGAGATGGAGAACTGGAGTTGAAGTCAGTGAGGCAGGAGTGATGAAATAGCTCGCTTTATTTACCTAGAGCCATCGTCTTGAGTCTTGTCACTGGCAGATTGAGCCTCAGGCAAGATGGAGGGATACTAGTACACCATATCTGGCTCGTGAACCCATGTGGGCGGCGAACTTGAGTGGAACCACTTGCGAATTGAAGAGATGGAGTGAGTGGTTGAGTGCCCCTAGGAAAAATTGAGAGAATTGACGAAATTCGCACACACGGCATTGTCAAATTTTCGAGCCGCCACACTTATTTCACTTTACTCCGCCAAACCACCACTTAATTGCACTTTACATGTTCAAGTCCCACCTTGGCACTGCAACAGCACATCATTCCGACTTCTGTTTTCTTCCATCCATGGCCTCTTCACTCAGAACGGTTGGTATGCGTGCGATTCCAGAGCTCTTTCCATGAAAACTGACCTCTGTCACTCATGTATCCTCCGGGCCCACTGCCAATGGTTCTTGGCGCCTCGAACATAGACACATTCCTTATTTGGACTCAATTTGTAAGCGGCAGGCACTACATGCCCGCTCCCACCATGACGCACGTCGGGGGCGATCATGCACATCGCACTGTGGCCCAGGGCATGTTCCAGTTGTGGGAGACCAACCAGATGGAGAGAGAAATGTGTCAGAACCTGGAGTGGGAGCTTAACGTCGATCCGGTCACTCTCGAGCTGATGCTGTCGAAGAAGAGGACACTCCAAGTCCTCACATTCCTGGAGGACGAAATCGTCGGTCAGGCGAACACGTACTAGCATGTCTGTATCATCCTGTATAATGAATCCGAAAATGCAGCATCCGAGTCCAAGCCTCGGCGAAGTCAGTTATGAACTTATGAAATTGACCCTGTCTCGACTGTGGCTGTTGAAATTTCGGACCCACGAGCAGCTCTTTTTCTCCATACACTATCATCTTCACTTATGGTACGTGCCCGGCCCGGGAGCATAGCAAAGAAGTCTCCTCAATCTCCTGAGAAGTTGCCACGAAGGCGCCACAAGCGGCCACTGGCATCACCACCTACGACGTCTTTGAAAGTCATTGAACGGCTGAAAGAGGCAGGGAAGGAAACGCACCTCAAGGCAACTAACACAAAGAAATGCTACGCAGGTCATGTGCAGCGCGGCCGTGGATGGCTCGCCGAGTGCTTCAATGGCACCACTCCATCCACAGACCTGCCATGCCAGTGGTTGCCCCCTGAACAAGCCCAGGTCAGCCAGGACGACCCAGACCCATATGCCAGCCCCGCATTCGCTCGCGCGCTCGACGACATGCCAAATGAGTTCTCTGACAAGGCTCTCTCGCTGTTTTTGACCTACAAGGGGTTTCATGAGAACCTGGGCAGAAATACAGTTGAGGGCATCCGAGCTGCTTTCAAGGACCTGTGGGGCCAAGCGTGAGCTGCAGGATGAACTCGATCTCCATGGCTTGGAGTGCTGACCCTTGGACAGTGACAGCAGTGGCCGCTACCGCGGGAAGTGGCACCGCGACCCGCTAAGTCAGCGCTGGGAAGGTAATCCTGCAGAATCGCCCGAAGTCGAGGACGTCATGAGATCTCTGAAGCACAAGGCAAACTCGGAGGATGGCAACAGGGCGCACTCACTTCCAATGACTGCAGCATTCATGGACAAAATGCTTGCATGGTCTTTCGAGGCTTGTCCATTGCTCGAAAAGGCGACCAGGGCACTGGAAAGTGCATTCAATGACATGTCGAGTGGTCGCATGGTCCCCGCACTGGATATTGACCTCCAACTTGAAGACCGTGTACCACTCACCCGCCACTTGGAACAGCGCGCCTTCAACTCGACAGCATGGACTCTCTGGACCAGGCAAGCCTACTAGGGAGTTGTTTGAGAGGGAAAACACTGAAATATATCGTGATCCAGGTGCTTCGAGCTTACGAAGCTGCAGCGAAAGCACATCGCGATCAGCAATCCAGCATCAGTCAACCGTATCGTAAGGAAGTACCTGCTAAAGGAGAACCTGGTTGGAAGTGATCTGGCAGTGCATTTCGACATCCATCTGACGAACCGAAAGGGATGGCAACGCAAGGTCGATAAGGGCGACGATCTCAGTGGTGTGTATCAATCACCATACCATTGTTATCCCATGATCTGAGAACAGAACCGGCCGTGCTTCGTGTGGTTGTAGGGAACCTCTATCGGTTGTATCCACAGCCTCGTTTACCTGGCTCGGATAGCTTCCTTTGGCTCTCCGTCTGGATGAGGTGGCTGGAGGTCTACCACTACGGGCGCGAGCTGGACCAGGACGACTGCATATTTCCATCGATGGGAGCGAACGGCGTCGTGCAGCCTCGCGACCAACTCTCCCACGACACGGTTCAAAAGTGGATCAACGAGGCAACGGCGGGAGCCGGAATTCGCGGTTCCTTCTCCACGCACTGCTTTCGACGTGGTGGGGCCCAATACCGTTTCATGTTCGCACCGGTTGGTGAGCGCTGGACACTGGCAAGGGTTCGTTGGTGGGGCGGCTGGGCTGAGAACGAGCAGGTCAGCACATTTCCTTGCCAACGCGATCGCTCGCACCCCCAGCCTCAGGCTGAGACTGACTTGGAGGCTCTCTGTACCCAGCGCGACACCCTCATCCGATACCTCCTCGACGAGCTGCATACGTACGAAACCGACCACAGCGACGCTCTCGCGCCGAGATCCCCCGACACCAACGAGTCACTCATGGGAGAACATTCCCTGCTTCAGCCCATCACCGCCGAGGAAATGCACTCCATGATGGCGTCATTCGACACCAACGTCATGGACCTGAGGAACCGGATGGTGCACCTCAGCGGGACCGTGGATGGTGTTGATGCCAACATCGCAGACTTGAGGAACCGGGTGACGCGTGTTGATGGGATCGTGCAGGATCTTGTCGGCATCGTCTCCACTCACTGGGCCAAGATGCCTCTTTCCGGGACCACCAACTCTGCCAACCTGTCCAGAGAGGCCTCTCGCACCACTGGACTCACCCTCAAAATCCCACCTCTTGCCAGTGCAGCGCTCAGCACGACCGGCAAATACAGCGCCGCTGCCATCACACGCCCGTCTCCCCACACTTCAAGTTGCAACGTACCCTCCGTCTCTCAGGCTGTTTCCAACGACGGTGAAGCCGCCGACCCGAGCCAAGGCCACACTGGACCCGACCCGGACATTGAGAACCCGCTGCCAGTGGCGAGCGCCGCCTCTATGGCTGGCGCAGGCATGGACAGGCACGGCAGGCATGCCACCGTGACCGCTGGCCACCGACGAGCCTCCCCAGTGGTGTCGCACGCCCTTCCGACAGCAGGGCTCTTCATACCTGATGTCCCCGTGCGCAACCCCGATGGGAGCCGTCGTCCGAAGAGGGAGTCGTGGCGGGATATCGTCAAGCACTGGACGGAGGGCGACCCGGCGCTCGGTCTTCACACCCCACTCAGAGATTGGCCTCCCGAATGGACTCGGGGCAAAAACCGCCATGTCTTCGCTGCCAAACACCACCAACGCTCCGTTGTCGCCCTCGAGTTCCTCACCGCGTGAGTGCCTGAGTCGCGGCCATGGCGTCCGTCCATCCCGAACATGCTGGACTCACCCTTGCCCCACACAGGTATCGGTCGGACGAGGCTCGTTTCCTTGCCGCATATCCCGAGGCCACGAAAGGCCACACTGCTCTCTTCCATGCGATCAATGGCGCACGCGAAGCTCGGGGCGAGCGCGAGGTGCGGGCATGGAGGGGCTGCAGCAGCTAAGTAGCCCGCCACTGCAGCCTGAGTGCCAGTGCCAAGCGTCGAGATCGCAGTCCACTGGCAGGTCGTCGTCGCCGGGCTCCAGCCTCCGAGTCTTCGTGCCAGTGTGTTCGATTTTCCCGCTCCCTCGCGACGATCCGCTTTGCGTCGTTACGGTCGTCTTCTCTTCGACTCGCCGTGACTGCTAACGCGCCACTCGCCGCTCTGATACCCTCTCAGTTTCCGTGTCGCCTGTTGTCCTGTAGTACCTTACTTGCCCGATGTCCGCTGCTAATGTCACCGTGGGTCGTCGTCGTACCGTGCGTGTTCGCTCTCTCCCGCTCGCCGTCGCCGCGAGCAACGCGCAACGAGCGCGCGCGCGTCCCGAGAGGGTGGGTTCGGTGGCGGTGTCGGATCGCGCTCGAAACGGGGCAAGGGGGAACCCGAACGTCACGTGCCCCCTCGCGGCGCGGCGCGTCAATTTTCCGACATAAGCTTACTTTGGAGCGGTAACCCATGAAACCATCCCAGGTTTGCTCATTCACTCCTTTTGCTTACCCTCCTCTCACCTCAAATTGCTATCCAGACGAACCTCTGAAAATGCACAACATCGTCTCCGGCACCTCGACGGTAAAATAGTGTCTACGAATGTATCAACTCGCTTCGGGCACGGGATGAGTACTCCAGTACGTCCAACTTGCCCGGACTCAGGAGGAAGCTGATATATCGATCCGGATCAGCTGCGTGCATGAGCAGAGGCTCGAAACCATCTATGGTGAGGGTAATCACGCCGTCGGTCGCCGCTTGGAGCATATCCTGACACGTTCGAATAATGTCACACTCCTCACATGGGCTGGCAGTCCGGGAAGCCACCACAGTTACCTTCCTGCCGAGCTCCCACTCCACGACAAAATCATGCCCTCGCATGTGCCAGCATCGGTCGAACGCGCCAAATGGACGGCTTGGTTGCGATGTTGCATTTAACCTTACCCAACCTCCCCCTGCTTACATCGCCATACAAGCATCTCTATGACCTCCTACCACTATTACTCGTTTTCAGTCGCTTGCGACTATCCGGCATGGTTTTTCCTCTCGCAAACCTCCTCCCTTTTCTGATTCCAACGCCAAATCAGATTTGCCTGTTGCTCGTGGGACGTCGCCCATGTCAACATTGTGACTTGAGACGACTTGTCGAGGATCAAGGGTACACTCCCGATTCATCCCTGGATCAGTCCTCTCCTCGACGAGGATTTTGCGTGCGGCGAACCCTTGTCCGACGAGGTGACCCACGCGCTGTAGCTGCGACTCAAGCAGCCGTTTGGTGCACCGCTGCTCGCACCATAGGGGCGTACACAGTACAAGTGTGGTGATGGGTGGCTTGATCATGGCCCAGCTTCGGGGGGATAGATTGTCTGGAAATTTGATGGACGGCATCCGTATGGTAGATGTATGGTAAATATGGACCTCGGGCACGCTTTGAATAATTATTTTACTCTAGATAGAGGACACGACCTAGTGACCAGTGAGCCACAGTACTTTTCTCCCATGTGTCAGTGATGGTGAGCCGGTACGCAATGCAGAGCTCAGAATCATAGTAGATTGACAATCTACACGAGGTACATTGTCAGCACTTTCGATTCGATTGTCCCGAGTACTTTGCAATGAGGGCTGTGGCAATGCAACTGGGCTCGGTGAGGTTCCTCGGAGGGGTTATGGTGGTAGGGGACTGTATTCCTCATGTAGGTCAGTTATCATTTTGGAGACGAAGAAATGCTCACCAAAATGTATCGCTGGTGATCCAAGGCAGGCAAGCGCTGACAGAGCGTTCGTTCCAAGACGACCAAATCACCGAACCAGACTAAACGATCTTCCAGGCTCCAAGTGGGAAGCATTACTATTATTGGGGAGAATCTCAGTCTGTGCGTGTGTCAAATGCGGCGCTCCAACGTATGAGTAAGAAAGGTACGCGATGAGCGGCTAAGAACCACCACTAGCAAGCGGCTGTCAAAACGGTATGACGCCCATGACAACAGCAGCGGCCGCTACGTGTCTGCGACAGCAAAGTGGACAAGTCAATCAATCAGATGTTGACAAGAACACAAGAGCGTACAGGGAATCATCATCATCCTCAGACCTACATGATGCGGGTGTCGCGGATCATGTTTGCGCGTGAATCCATGCGGTCAACGACAGTGATTCATCGATGAGTGCACTGAAACGCAAACCGCAGTTGATCAGATTGATGATGGCAGGGTCAAGGCAAGTTACATTCACACGGATAACAAGAGCGCCCTGGGCATGAGAAGATTCTACGTGCGAGTTGATCATAATTTGATAATTAGAAGGAGATGCGTGGGTGCAACCAGGCAACACCGCGGGCTCACCTGGCGTGCTAGTAGACAACCACGCAGCCAACTTTCATCACCTCTAGCTGGGTATGTTTTCATGGGCACGTCTGCGACGGCGAAGTGACAAGTCAATCGATCGGAGGATGCTCATAGAAATAGAGGGTGATGACGACCGACCTTTCTCACGAAACGATCAGCAAGCAGAAACAGAGACGGTCGAATATGATGTAGACAAGGTGCCAGTGATTGATAACCCATTTTCGACGAGCTGAATGCAAAGGCTGCTTCCTCTTCACGAAAGGGAACCAAACGGATCAAGATCGATTGCCGAAGAGAAATCCGTTCAGTCGCGTTACTCGCTGATGGAGAACACGTGGTGGGCGGCGATGGAGGCCAGATTCGAAAGTGGCACATTCTAGATAGCAGCGAAGTGGGAGCGCCAATGGACGCGGGCAGTGCTAATCAGGTTTGGGACATTGCGGTGTCACGCGACGGACGGTGGATCGTCAGTGGGATGGGGAATGGCATGGTGACCGTTTGGAATGCGGCGAATGGCGCAAACAAGACCGAGTTCAAGGGACACTCGGATTGGGTGTGTGCAGTCAACATCTCGTTCGATGGGACGAGAATCGCGACAGGATCAGACGACAGGACTGCTTGTGTATGGTCGCTCGAGACTGGCAAACGACTCCTCCAGTTGGAACACGACGAGTGGGTGGTCGGAGCGAAATTCTCTCCCGACGGATGCTTGCTTGCCACTGCCACGTGGTATGACTCTGTTCGCGTCTACAACAGTCAGAAGGGAGACCTCATCTTCAGCACTCCAATCAATGTCAATTCATTTTATAACCGATCCCTCACCTGGTCAAGTGACAAGCAGCTCTTCGCTTTATCTCAATACGGCAACATCCACCGTCTCGACCCATCCAACAGGACCACACTCTCAGAATGGCCCATCCACAGCAGCCGCGGTACGAGGTGCATTGCTCTGGAAGGCGCGTTGATTGCGACCTCGACCGGTTCATCGGTCTCGTTCTGGAGCACAGCGACTGGCCAACAAATCGGGTCTGTCGTCCAGTTCGATCGTCCTATTTCATCCATTGCTCTCTCAAACATGAACGACCTTGTCGTCTGTGGAAAAAACTCTGTCACCGTCACCATGTCCTGTGTCACCCCTTCCATTAATTCTCTCCGCAAAACTCTCCGGGTACTTCGCGACGAACTCGCCGACTCTCAGCGCACAGCCAAGCAGCAAAAGGATGGCCTTTGTGTACTTATAAGATCACTTGGAGAAGTAACTCAAGAGATCATCCCAGGTCCGCTCGTTTACTCCTTTTTCCCGTCCTCCTCTCGTCACGTTTTGTTATCCAGACGAACTAGGAACGAACCACGATGAAAATGCACAACGACCTCGCTTCCGACTCCCTGACGCTCAGAGTACAATCAACCAGGAGGCAGATAGTTTCGACGGATGCATCGACTCACTTCGGGCACGGGACGAGTATTCCAGTACGTCCATCAACCCTCGTTACTTGTACTTCACTCACGAACTTATTTTCAGGAAAAAGAATAGCATCTCTCGAACAAACCATCCAGGACCTGCGCGCCCAACTCGCCTGGGCTCAAGAGAAAGCCGATCTATCGGTCCGGATCAACTGTGCGCACGAGCAGAGGCTCGAATGCGAATTCCACTATGCCCAAGATCGCATATACAACGCTGCACGTACTCTTCTCAAGCTGGAAAATACATTATCCGAGGATGTAAGAGCCAACATGTCAATTACCGACTGGCTGGACGGTAGGTTTTGACATTCGCGAGTCAACGTCGCGTATTCAATTTTTGTCGTTAGAGTTTGCGAACCGCTGTGTCACTGCACTCGAGAGGGTTGGAGATGAGGCATCGACTGCCGATAAGCAGGATGAAGCAGTCTCAGCCTACTCTGCTGCATTGTCGCTCCGTTTCTCAACACCAATCCTAACAAAGTGGGCCAGGAAGATGCTAGTTCAGGGCCCAGGAAAGGAAGCATTGAACCCCACTTCCAAGGTATATTCTTGATAATTGGTTGCATGTAGGATGGTAACCTGTTCTTGGTCCAGTTCAAGGTACCGAGGTTCACAGTATGCTGCACTATCTGCGGCATTTTGGAAGATGATGGTCGGCTTATAGAGGCCGTCGAGTGTTTCCAACAGGCGCAGGATGAACTTGAAAATGATGTTACCCAAGATGAGCGTATGCAATGGGAACATGGTAAGAACTACCCATAGCACTGGAGCAGTGATCCACTAAGGGACCTCCGTAGACTTTCGTGTGCGTTTGGCTGAGAAGCTAGAGAAGCTGGGTGACATTGCAAGGGACGCCAAGAAACACATCGAGGCTGTAGGACACTATTCGACTGCCCTGAAACTCAATCCGACAAATTTCAATGACATCCTCCTCAAGCAAAGCAACGAGGTTCGTATTCCGTTCGATGTCGAAGGGACGGCACTGACCTATGGTCTCAGGTTATCGAGCTCGACCCTTCGTCCTATATAGGGTACGAAGGGAAGCACGCTGCGTTACACGGCATGGCCCATTACAGCGAAGCATACGAGGCATTCAAGATGATGCTTTCAAAACTCGAATAATCACCCGATCCAGGCCTTCGTGGTAAGTCTCCCCAAAGGTCGCACTGACCAATACATAATATTGATTGGCTTTGTACAGAACTCCGTCATGAGTATGTCGATGCGACACCTGAAATACAAAACGCGGTGGAGCAGACTATCCGGGATTTGCCACATGTGCTCATCGACACCGACACCGGACTTCTCCGTGACAAAGTGCAGCAAGCCGCTGCATTCGAGCAACTCGCAGTATACAATGAACTGCGATCCTCGATGACTCGGACCACTCAACTCGATCGGGAACGAATCCGCAAAGAGGTGAAGAATTTCTACAGTTACGTCATGTTTTCGCACAAGTGGCAGTCCCATGAGCCGACATTCCAGGTGGTCGAAAACAAGCCGATTTACGACCTTCCGTCTTCACCTGTGTTCAAAAAGCTTCAAAATTTCTGCAAGGTGGTGCAAGCTCTCCGGTTCAAGTGGGCCTGGAGCGATACTTGTTGCGTAAACCAGCTCGACAAGGGCGTCTTGCAAGAATCGCTCGTTGCCATGTTCAAGTGGTACCGCGGCTCATCCGTCACCGTCGTCCACCT
>JBBPOD010000635.1:0-15816 GCA_038091255.1 Tylopilus intermedius | reverse complement strand
CATGCAGACGTGGCCGTGTAATTGTTCCTGGTCCGGGGTACAGTCAACGACCCACAGCTTCCTCAGTCTGACGTCTTTTGCCCTGCCTTCATCCACTCGAGCGGGCAATATCGAGGTGAGAATTTCCAAGATCCTGCAGCTCCGTTTCACTGCCAACTTCACACCCATTCTGCAGCACTCAGGGGCACTCCTCCGATGATGTCGAGTGTCAGAGCCACATATTAATGCGGTGGGTACTTCAAGTTGCATGGATGCTTAATGATGACGCATTTCTTGGCCGCCGCCCACTCGCACTTGCCACCGCTTCCGATCATACCGTAACTTATATGGATTATTATTACCCTGGAACCCTCTCAGACTGTAGCCGGTTCGGGCCACTGGCACTCTCATGTGCTTTGATTATGACCCTTAATATACCTTCTCGTTCACGGCGAAGCACGTACATCGAAATCGTCACACTTCAATGACTCTGGGCTCGCTTTCTAGATAGATGTGACTTTATCTTGGCCTGATGGCAGGTGAGTACACATGTACGTAATCTCGTCCATAGTACTAGGCTCATGATCACGCTTGCTGCTTGTCATCGCTTGTCGCCAATCTACGACCAGGGATGATACTAGGTGCGAAACCTGACAATCTCTGTGCCTGAATTCTTCAAAGCAGCTGCTTTAGTCAACCCGTCCGTTCCGTTGGCAGACTCAGAACGGTTGCCTTCGTCATGCACACCGGCAGGAGGATGGTGCACAGCGAGCCAGATTGACAAAGAAGTACAAACGGAACATTGACAAAAGGTGGCTGCCACGCCTGTCAGATGAACGCCAATCGAAACAGTTGATCTAGGACCATGAACAACGCGATGACCTACAAACATGTACAAATTCGGATATATGGATTGAAATTTGTCGGGGTCAGCTGCTTGAGCCCCCCAGATAAAAAGCCTTAGCGCTACGTCGGAGGATTCTGCAAGTTCTGCTGGCGTGCGAGGCTTCCCTACAAGCTTGGTTGATCAGAGAATTCTGGGTCAATTCACAACTCCTGCCCCGCGCTCATTAGCTCCACCATGCCTTCTGAAGGCCAACCAGTTCCACTAGGTCCTACATATGGTGCTGAGCTCTTGGCAACTTTTCTGTCTGTGGCTTTGTGGGGTACAACATGTATGCAAACGTAAGTGATCTTTCTTCAAATTGTCGACAAGTTGCTGATACGGATCTTTTCTGAAAGACTAATCTATTTTATCCAGTAGGTTTTCAGTCGAAAAACACGACAGAGACGCTGGCTAATCCGTATATAGGTACCCAAAAGATAAGTTGATCTTGAAATTTCTCGTAAGCTCTCAGTCCACCTTATCCGCGCAGTTCCGCTTAATGCTCACACCAGGTCATGTGGCTTTGGTAAGTGATCCAGACTGATGGATTTCAATCTCATAACCCCGGGTACAGGCTAGCGAATACAACACATGAAATCCTCATTGTGAAAGGAGGTGAGAAGGCTCGCTTGATCTTCTGATTGTACTCGGGTCCCAGCTTTCCGTGTAGTTTATGACTCTCAGATCGTCGATTTCTGCAATTACAATCGAATACAGACCGTAGTCCCGTAAGTTGAATGCACTGTGGTACACTTACGCTCATCCACGTGGAATTGCAGGGAATTCTTGGTAAGTGCTCAAGGGAAGGGCCTTGCGCAACCATGCTCACAAACAAATATACAGTGGCAAGCCTTGTTAACGGTGCTCTTTCCCCCTTGTCATCTCTGTCAAAGCTCATGTCATGTTCGCAGTCTTTAGTAGCTCTGGCCTCTCAAACGTTCCTTACTCATCGCATATGGAGATGTAAGTGTTTTTACGCATACTCGGCGCATGGTGGACGATGCAACTTTCGCAGTCAGTGGTCAGCGATGGTTCTATTGGGCAATTCTAGTATGTTGTTAGAAGAAAGATCTTGGGAAGTCTTGACAAGTATCTTGCTTTCCTTGGGCAGGTTCCTGTATGTTCCTTTGAACTCAGTAAGTCGTGAATTTCCTGTACCAGCTCTGGGGATCTCAGTGTCTCCTTTCGCAGTCGGAATCCTTGGTGAGTATTTCCAGGAAACTCCTGTCGTGCGACTCACCCTCAACCTATCAATCTAGTTTTTATCACATTCGGGTATGTAGAGATGTTTGGGAAGCTATTACTATTATTCAACATTAGCGAAGTGCAATGACTCCAACGGCCGCGGAACTTGTGTCACCAATACCAGCAGTACGCATTTACAGATATCTATAGCCTGATATTCACTCCTTAATGTTACCACAGAGCATCTATGTCGCGGTACAAGCCATCGCAGCTGGTGCTGACCTGGCGATCGCTGCGGGATTGATTATGCTGCTGATCCAAAGGCAAGGCCATGCACTCAAAGGGTCAGTTTTCTTCGATCTTATTCAAACCGAAGTCTTTACGAGGACATTTGCGTATCGCAGCTCTCGCTCCATTCTCCAAAAGCTCCTTATTCTCACAATCAACACTGGAATCTGGACTGCACTGTTTGCCGTGCTCGCCCTCGTGATGGTGAGTGCCTGTTGGCATCGTTGACCTTCGCGTTATCGTCATTTCTACATAACTGTTTCCTCAAAGACCGTCGCATTGAAAGGCACGTTAATTTCCGCTGCACTCTACTTCCCACTCTGCCCACTCTACTGTAACACCATCCTCGCCAATCTCAACGCGCGTGATTACCTCAAGGAGCGCTCCGTGGTGACCGAAGGTGGGACGATCGATGCTATGTACCTCGGACCTGTCGTTGCTAGTCAGCGGACCATAGTGGGTTCGAAGGTGCGTAGGACTTATTGAACTGACATGGCAGCATCTGAGACTCACGGACATTTTTTGCTTTGCCCCTTTCCCACATCACTGCATGTCATCCCCCCGGGCTCAGGCGGACCGGAGGCTTACCGTGCAAGTCGAGGTGAATAAATCGGTCAAGTACGACGACGACGAGTCAGTGCTCAGAGTCCGTGAAAGCAAGACCGATGTGAACACCGAGGACGCCGAGAAAGCGTAGACTGCTGTCACCGGTGGCTGGGTGGAATATATGGCCATGTGTATATACCGCGATCACGAGCCGATACCTCGTTTTGCATTCTCGCTCTCTGGCTGTTGTTTCTATTGTGTTTACAGGCAATGTTTGATACCTGCTCTACCATCTGTCCTTACGTTTGCTTCGGGTCATCGCTATAGTACATATCCTATACCCAGTCCCCCGGCCTTCTATTAGTCGTTACTAGTCCGTGCACCACGCGCAGTGCACGGAGGTGTTGTCGTTTGTTTGTGCTTATATGTCTGCAGTCCGACTAGTAAATACGGGTCAAAAAGTCAATCTCGATTCGTCCCGGGCGGACACTCACTCCACAGAATTTCAAACTTCACTGGCAATATCTCTATAGCGATACGGCCCCGCTACAAAGATCCTCGGCCCCCGTCATGACAGGGGGGGCTGGATCGCGGATCCGCCCTATTCAGAACTGCCGCATCGGGAACAGGCGCGTATCGGAGCCCAAATTGAAGTTCCGGACCCGGAATCTACCCTCGACAAGTCCGGCGCAACGCCACTGCAACAAAAAAGTTTGGATGAGCTTGGAGTCATTGAACCTGATTGAAGGGGTTCACCTGACAGGTCGCTCGGTGAGATTAAGGCGACAGAGACACAGACGAGGCCCACAGAAACAAACCACGGTCGCGGATGACTCGGAGTTCAGTCTGTACCTGAACCCATTCTCACCGTGGTCACCTCTCATTGGCGCCGAGTTCCGCAAGGTAGCTCCATCAGGACGTGGTATAGTAATCAAGTTTCGTGCGTATCAGTATATTCTTGACTTGGCCGCCTTTCTAGATTCGAGCTGGTGCGGTAACGTGCTATGAATCCAGTGCGCTCAAACTACGGATCGATGCCACCTTGAAAGTTCGATGCGGCCCTCACGACTGTGCTCCTCAGGGGTTCGGATCTCTATTCACCAGCGATGTGTGATGGGCCAATGCAAACCTCGAGCCCGATCACACCCGCCAACAAATATATGGTAATATTGCCTCGTGCTCAAATGTATCGTGGTCGGGGCCATCGCGCTGATCAATCGCGTAGGGAAAATATCAAAACATAGCGGGTTGCATGCACGAGGTCTTATACGGGCAGATGAAGGCACGTTTTACCTGAAAGGGGACGCTTTTCTCCGGGGTGAGCATTGTCAGGACTCAGGATTACCAATGCTTTACCGTTCGGAGAGCAACGACGATTGCGAAAAAAGAGTCACGCGGAGGAATACCTCCAGATGCTGGTACCACGAGGCGCGGAGTTTACTTGAACCCAACCCTAGTTGTTCAGCGGCGACCACGGAGGAAGTTTTGAGACGTAATACTGGCGGGCATATCTTTATCCGTGCACCCATTGCGACACGCACTCAAATTCCGTCCACGGCAAGGTCTAGGTCGTCAATCAGGCAACGTCATCCATCGATTCACGAAGAATGTACTGTATAGGACCTCCCCCGAGAGGCCCAGATGAGAAACGTAGAGATCGCCCTGAATTTGAAGGCATGTTTGCATTTTCGTGCTTGGCCGATGTGTCCTGATAGTCGGAATGAGGGTGTTGACAGGTTTTCTCGTCACGGTCCGTGGACACTTGGGGTCTGTTTCCAAATGTTGGATCTCCGATTTCTATAATACGGCTCTTCAGAGGTTTGGACAAATGGCCAGAATGACGCATTTGAGCATCGGATCCTAACCATACATTCGGGGTACGAAATTTTTTTACTCCTGTCCTTGACACGACGAGGTCACAATGCCATTGGCAGATTCTCCCTCGAGACACGTTTTGATCCACTGCGGTGCGAGCACCGGAGGCGTTTCACAGTGAGACTAAAGCATAATGTCAAGTCAATCCATCCGGTGATGCATGCCCACCCAGCAGTCTGGTGGCGAAGAATACCACGAGTTAGTTGTTTTGTATCTCAATACCGGTTTTTTGCTCGGCACTGATCAGACTGTTCAGTTCGTTGCAGTTTAATCCTACGAGTCGGACCACCCCGGATTATACTTGGGCATACGGAGTCAACCCAGAAAAAGCGTGTCTCAACTCATCCATCCAAGATCGCGCGTTTTCCTTTACAACGCCGGTGGCTAATTGTAACTTGACGTCGTCTCAATTTTCAAGCACGTCTCAATAATTAACGTCACACTAGTTGCATAGTGGAGGTGGATGAATTCAAGTTTGTGCAATGACATGAATCCATCATTTGCATCTTCTCATTCCACGCCGTCAGGGGCGCTCGGTTGTAGGTCGGCTGCTCTCAAAGAGTGAGAAGTGTGTCCGAACGCAGAATATTGGTACCTATCCTGCGCGGAAAACACACAGTCGACTTTCGAAGCCCACTAGCTCAACTGAGCCAAAGGGGTTACTGTCATAATTGGTGTGGTCCCCTGCGTGGCGTTCCAAATCCCGGAGCCTTCTGATTTGTTTCAAACATGCTTGCGATGGTATGGGCAGATCCAAGGTATGGTTTTTAAGATCACGGATGATGTGTAACGTTATCTCTGGCGAATCGCATAAATTCGTTGCTCAAGTGAAGATTTTACCAACCCCTCAATATTTCTACTGTTCACTGCCATTGTGACAGGTTTCAGAAATGCCATGCTCTGATAACCACGTGTAGCTGCTAAACCTGGTCGCTTGCTCTGGAGCATAAAGAGTCACTGGGTGGCAATCTCTCCTCACCCGCTATGTCCCAACTTTCCGCTTTGGACACTTCCCTTCAGCTGGCCATCGCCAATCGAGCGCAGGATGGCATGACAATATTCCGACTCGATGAACCCCTCCCCTCCTCTGCTCCCGATTTCTTCTCAAACAACTATCTGTCGCTATCCACCGATCACACAGTCAGAGACATTTTCCTAGGCAAAATGCAAGCAGCAACATCTTCTCGCCTGCTCGGGTCCACTGGTTCTCGTCTGTCGACGGGTAACTCTTTGGAATTCAATGCGCTCGAGACCGCATTCAAACATTTCTTCGGAGCCCCATCCGCTTTGTTCATGGCTTCCTGCTTCAGTGCCAACGTGGCATTCGTCACTGCTGTTCCACAGAAAGATGACATCATCGTCTATGACGAGTTGGTTCATGTTTCATGCCGAGATGGCATGCGTGCATCATCTTGCCCCTCCTACCGCTTCTCCCACAACTCCATAGCTTCCCTCGAGGAATGCCTCCTCGGCGTCTTGAACAAACACCCTCGGATTACTCGAGGAACATCTACCGTGTTTATCTTGCTGGAGAGTCTGTACAGCATGGAGGGCGATTTCTGTCCTCTAAAAGAGATGGTGGAACTTGTGGAAACTATCGTGCCTGCGGGGCATGCACACATCGTTGTAGACGAGGCCCATACGTCCGCAACTTGCGGACCCAACGGGGCTGGGTATGTCTCGCACCTCGGACTGGATGATCGTATCCAGACCAAGATACACTCGTTCGGTAAAGGATGGGGCTTTCGCGGCTGTACGTGCTGTTGATATTTTGGAATATGCAAGTAGGAGCTAACTATAAAGCTTCGCAGCCATCATCTTGACTTCGCCTACCGTAAGGGAATACCTGATCAACTTCGCGACAAGTCTCATGTATTCAACTGCAATGCCATATACCGACATTTACGCGCTCGCTGCATGCCTCAGCGTCGTGTCGAGCGCACGCGGACAAGAGGTAATTGCTAATTGCCTTTGCTTTATGCGCTCACTAATTTTACGCTTGCGTTCCTATCATCGACTTGGATTCTTCTCTCCAAAGCTTCGGCAGATCTTGAATCACCTATCCCGTTACGCACGAGAAAAGCTATACATCTCCCTGAAGAACGTGCCTCAGACCGTCCTCGCGGTAGACACGCCCGATGCCGCAGTCGTGGTCTCTGGTCGTGCCATTTTTTCCCCAATCATTCCAGTGTATACACGCCGCGCGAAAATCCTGGCGGACTACATGCTGGAGAGGGGATATGCTGTCTCTGCGCTGACTTACCCGGTCGTGAAGAGACCTCGAATTCGCATCAGCATCCATGCATCGAACACAGAGCAGCAGATCGATGCACTCATCAACGAACTCCTGGCATGGGTGAGGCAACAAGACACTGCATCGCCTCCCGCCGGAACCGTTGGCAGCAATATTGGAGAGGAACCGTCGAGAGTGGAGGTGAGGGCCAGGCTCTAGAAGCGAGGGTGAGATTCTTTAGGTTGCGTCAACAATGTGGTTGTAGTCACTAGCAGGTGACGACTGACTGCCAAGCAGAACTGTAATTCACATTTAGCTGGTACTTCTGACCCAGACCAAATGATTACATTGATTAGTACTCAGTTGCAACATAGCCAAGTGGGATTTACATAAGTACTGAAGTAAAGATTTGCGTTGTCAGCACCCCACAGCCATCACTGCCTCAGGCCCTGGTAACGCTCATGTGTTTCAGACGAGTTGTTGGTCTTTGTTCGACATACCGGCCCGGGTCTCACCGTCGAGATTACCTAATCGTACACACCGACGTACTAGTAGTCGCGTGTATCCGCATTCGCTTTTTGCCACATCGCTCCTCGCCCATTCCAACATTATTTCCAGAACTGTCGAGTGAAAGCACCAATGGTGCCCACTTCCGCAGGATTGTCGTCCGAGGAAGCCCAGTCGCAGTTTCTCATTAGCAGCTTCTTCGACCAGACCGTCATACGGCCATACCATGAGCGCTCTGAGTCAGGCTAGTTAAAAAAACATCAGGGGATCACTGACATGGAGCTACTTGAATTCTCCTGGTTGATCTCCCAGCTTGTGTTCAAGTAACCGGACTTGCTGAAAACGCTCTTGGGAAGCATGATTGATCTCCTGGAAAGAGGGATGGCTCCCGCTCGGTACAGGGATTAGCAGAATTGGATATTGTATGCAACTTGGGCCACGTCTACCATTAGCTATAGTACCTCAATGGTACGGATGCTACGTATCAACTGATCCAAAGACACGGCCTCCAGAATCTGCACCATGATCAAACTGTCCGCGGCGACCCGTCTATACTCTACCCGTGACAGCTGTTCAAACAAAAGCGCCCCGAACGGTTGTCTGAGTCGAGCGATGATCCGCAACGCTTGTGTCGTCTCGTCAAGTGCGTTCGCACGCTCTGCAAACTCTTGGTCCAGCAGGGGGCGAATCCACGGGTGAACGAGGCAAAGGCTCTTTCCGGTCAAGTCATCTGTTGTCTTGACCTCCACATCACCAAGCGCCAGCGCGGTGGCGCGATATGCATGCAGGGCTTTCACAGGAGTGGTGGGGTTGGAAGCGTGAATAGCTTCAGTGGGCGCCGCTGATAATGCATTGGCATGAAGAAAAATCGGCGCTGATTCTGTGTCAGGGACGAGGTCGGTGAGCGGGAACAAAATGCCTGGGAGCCTCAGTCGTTTGGCAGCGATCATTGGTGGCTGGAGTTCATTGAGGTTATGATGTAGTGCTTTGGCAAGGGAGAGGTCAGCTAAGGATGATCGCAACGTCGTGATGATGGGGCGCATCTCCGCCTGCTCGATGGGTCGCGGAACATGCGGTGGAACGAGGGGGTTGTAGACAGTGAGGTCCTTGGGAAGACAACTATTGTAACCGCCTGCAATCCCACTCCATGCGAGAACGGTCACATCTCCTGACCCAGTCAGGATGTTCTCCAAGAGACGGCCTACTGCGTTGGTGCGCTCTCCATATATGACTGGGAGGGCAACATCGAAGATCCCGAATAGGGAGTACGCAATGTCTTCTACAAGCGTCGCTTCTCGCCTTGAAGCAAGATAGAGTTTCTCGCGTACCCTGTCTCTGCCTGGACAAAGTATAGCCATTTCCTCCGCAGAAACACCTGTCGCCTGTTGCATCTCCGTTATTATGGCGGGTGACTCCTTGTGGTTGAGTGACTCCAAGCCGAAGTACGGTTTCCAGTCTTCAGTGTAGAACTGGATGACTGGGGGAGCAACGTATTCTTGGTATGTCCATGCCCGAGTATTCCAAATGCTCCTTGAAAGGTCACCGGGGAGCTGAGACTCCGACAAAACTCCACGAAGGTAGACGATGGTGAGGGACGAGCCACGATACCATGTAAACATGGCGACCAGTGACTCCTGCAGCACGACGTTGGACCCCCTGTCGACACAGGAGCTGTCACTCCATGCCCATCGGAATCCGAGAGCACGAACAAGCATGCAAAACTCCCGTAGTTTGGTGTTCGCGGGAGATGGCTGCAGATCATATATCGAAACGTTCCTGACTTCTTGGTGACGAAGTTCACCATACTCCCATCGGTGCGAAAGCATGACGTATTGGTAGAAGTTCTTCACCTCTACCTTTATGCGCGTGCGGTCCAGTTTTCTCGTCATCGATGATACGAGCTCGTCATAAATTGGGAGCGCCACAAACGCGTCAATTTGCTTTTGCCTGTCATACAGACGCCCGGAGGCGGTGTCAATGACTACCTGCGGCATGTGGTGGAGCGTGTCTTCGATAACACGCCGAATCGTGGGCCTGGCATCGACATACTCTGTCGTCGGCGTCATGGCAAGATTCATACTAAATAACCGAACAGCTCACTGGTGATGTCGACGTTGGACTTAGTTCGCATCATGACAAATGCTTGGACGGCCTCTGGGTAACGTTTCATGCCATGTAATGCTGAGTGCTTCAGGTCGTATCCTCGATAGCATGATGGGCAGAGTTTGATGACCTATATCACGTGACCCGTCATGATACTATTTAAGGATCGAGTCCAGGAAGCCTACCTCGTCAGCATCACTCAAAGCCTCCTCCCACGCGTTCACCGACGCTCGTGCTTTGCCCCGCTTGACGAGGATATCGAGACGGTTCGATGGGTTCAGTGACAATATAGTCGAGAAACGCTTCACCGCCTCGTGATACTTGCGAGAATTCACTGCGTCGTCGCCCTGCTTCTCTAACTTCTCCATACAGTGTCGTAGAAAGTCTGGAAGACGCTCAGACGCTTCTTTTCCGGGATACCTTTCCAAGCACTTACTGGGTTCCCATTGAGCTCGCTTCTCGCGCCAGCGTGTGTCATCTGCTAGTTCGCTGTACATCTTCTGGTAACACATGATCGCCTCTGTGACGTGATCCCCCTCTGCTAAAATGTCGCAAATTGCGCAGCAGGTGATTGACTTCGGTTGCTTGAACTGCAGAAGAAAAATCAGTGTCCCTCTCAATGCCGTCGTGGGAAGCGTACCTTGCCAGCGGCATTTAACGCTTCGTTCGCAGCTTGAGGGCGATCTATCAACATGATTCTCGCCCACTTGTCTAGCACCACAGTGGAAGTCGTAAGCGACAGCGCACTGGAGTAGAGTTTAATCGCTTCGTCATGTTTCGCAGCACGCAAAGCTTCGTCTCCTTGTGTTTCCAGTTTCAATACACATTTGCGCGTAAGGTCTGGGAAAGAGTTGAAGTTCACATATGGTTTGTGATTTCAAAACCTACCATCTAACGTAACGGAAAACTGCTGGTTGGACCTTGCCACCTCACATGTGGAATTCACGAGGTCGATGAGGGACTCAGCCGCAGCTGCTATGTGGTCACCATGAACTTGGGCTTCACAATGATGCAACTGCCCAAAGGCACGAACGACGGAACTAGCGGCCAGGAAGTCCTTCTCGAGGTGTGTATATTTTTCCTTCAGGGCCCACAAATCCTGCTCCGTCTGTATCAAGAAAAGTATGTCGGTGTCTAGTCATGTCTTTGACAGACAACATACATACCGAGTCAAAACTTGCAGCCCTTGGCTTAACCAAACTATTACGACAGTCGATGTGAGAGGACAACGCGCCATTGGCGATTACTTTCCGACTAAACATTCGTCAGTTTGGTGAGTTCGTAGATTACATGAATTCATACTCGTGGTCCGTTTGATGAATTTTTATCCCTTTCGCGGAGAAATATTCCCGGAGTCGAGAGTGCACCCACTGATTGGTTGTCAGTCCGCCTAAGAGAAATACCATCTAGAAGTGCGAATTAAAATGAAAGATCGCTCCAAATCGAAATAGGCAAAACGCACTGTGATAGGGATCGCAGTGTCCTTTTTCTGTTTCTCGAACATGTCGATGATAGCGTCAACGGAATCACTAAAAAGGCCAGTGGCTTCTTGTCTAGATAAAGGAGGTTAAACCACCAGTGAGAATAACTCAGCCACTCGAGTCGAATGGAATTCTACCCAGATAGCTTCAGCTCCCCAGATAGAACGCAGTGGCTCGGACTATGGGTGCGACGACTACTAATCTTGATGTAAGCAGGTTGCCGATCACTTCCAATGACAAGTTTCGTTGCCTGGTCAAATTCCAGGGTATATCGAGCGATATTTTCTGTGCTGGACTGCTCCCAGCCTTCCAACTTTCCTGTTCTCGAAGGTTGGTTTCTGAGGGTGCAATAGAATAGATGGGTCACCGACTTTCCATCAACGCCTTAGCACGGCAAGTGACAAAAATTGACCCCTGAAGTCGACCTAGATAAGGCAATAATCAATGGATGGCAGATAGACGATCAGGAGTAATTAAACGCCATACACTCAGCTGGAGCAATTACCTCGGACGAGGTCCCGTTGGGTGTCGCCGTAATCGAGAACATACTTAGGTCGACAATCCCGCCACCTGCATCGACGATGACCACTCCTCGAGGAGTTGCTCGATCAGCCGTCTTGCCATCGATAAGCTGGGTGAGGCAAAACTGGAGGCATGCTTCGCCCTCCGTCAGCATATAGACACGAGGTTGTCCCTGAGATGCACTGGTAACGAGCCCGGCGCGCTGAATTGCTTGACGGTAGAGGTATTGCTGTTCATGCCATCCGCTCGGATAAGTGAGAATGTACTCGATCGAATTCTCGACGGATGACCAAGCGGGGACGGGGTGACGTTCTTGGATGTACGTTTTGCAATAGTGGAAAAGATATTTGATGAAGTCCGTGAGAACGTCGGTGGCAGATTTCCCAGACGGGAGAGGTGATATGTCATGGATCGCGGAGGGGGATAGGTCGCTCGGGCAGAGATGGAGCTTCCACCTGGAGTTCGCGGATAAGAACGATTGCTACAAATTCCAGGGTGTGGATAACAACTAACCACTCCGCCTTCCTCCATCCTTCAGTCTGTGCGGCCTGAATCGCATTTTGTGTTAGCGCCTCAGCGCCAGCCGCTCTAACAGCACCACTTTCGTCATAGTACACAAGTGATGGTACTCTGGCTTCAGCGCAGGCTTCTACCTGTGCAGGGAACCTAATCCCAATTACTATAGTTCGGCAGAGAGCGGGAGAGGACTTACTTCACTTCGAGCACCTCAGGAGCACGATGTGCGACAAGGATACAGTATGAGACGCCACTGTAACTCGTACCAATGTCGAACGCGATCACGAGTTTAGGAGGACCACGGTACGAGCTGCGGCTCGGCATGTCTGCTGGTGGGAGAGAAAGTAGGGAGTGGGTCATTTATCGGCCGAGGAGCGAGTGCTGTTGGGCGAGTGCCTCATGATAACAAAGCCCCCAAAACCAAGACCCCTTATTGAATCTGATCGATCAACCATTAAGCATGCCGCCATGTTATTGAAAGGTTCATGCTGACGCGTGATGTCCAATCCGGTCAATCTCGCCTAATTTCTGGTAGCCAAAAGCCATGTTTGATCAATCGGCGTCACTGAGTGAGCCAGATCATTTGAAACAACGACACCACGAGGCGATTACTGTGCGCAGATAGTGGGGGATAGTGGTGGCTGGATCCGGTGCCGGTTTCTGGGAAAGAAGTAGACCAGAAGGGGGCGTCGCACGTGGAAACTGGAACATCGAGGAGTTGTTTGCAGGGGCCCGAGAAAACCTTTGATGCCGTGCAACGATGCAGTCATTAATTATGGTTGGCGCCGTCCTGCGAATCCCGAATCCGGAAACGACTCTCCGAGCGAGTGAGTGTCATAGTTGCTCCCGATGATGGTGGTAAGTGCAGAGGGCGTGGATTGCATAGCGGAGCCTGAAATTCAAATATTCACCAAGCGGCCTGCCGATCATCCCACAACTCGAAGCTCCCATGCACATTTTTACTTACGACCTTACTTATCTTGCTTCCTCCCCACATGGCGTATACAAATCTACAATACACTGATATTTGTTTGCTGAGGAAGCTCCAATGTCCCGTATTATCTGGTTGAAGAAAGAAAATAGGAAAATGCAAGAAAAAGAAAAACTGTGTTACATCCAGAGATCGCTCAATAAAGAGATCAATAATTCTAATCTAAAAAGGACTCGAGTAAAACCAATGCCTGGAGTACCACCACCCGTTCGCTTCCAGTCCTCGCCGGGACCCACCTTATCAGCCCAGCTGAAGTCGTGCAGACCACTCGTCCTACTTGTCTTTCAGTGTCGTCTACTCCCATGCACTTCAGCTGGAACTCCTCGTACGGTTGAGCGATGAACATCTCGCAGTCGCTCAACATCGTATAATCGAGCACTCTGTTGAGTGGTCCTGCGGGAATGTCGAAGAGCGATGCATGCAACCCATGAAATTGGGAAGTTACTTGTGACATTACGTTCGGCAGAGTAGCGTTGCATCCCGCAACCAATAGAATATCAGAAATGCCTTCTATGATGAGGGATTCTGGGGTAGGCAATCGTGAGAAGCATGAAGGGCTGCAAGGGTGACGTGAATCTCACTCGCATACTGCAGCCTCTCGTGAGTCTCGTCTATGCCTTTCACGGGCGTATTGGACTCTTCAATGGCCGCGGGAGACGCAGCCTTGTAGACTGCAAACGCGAAGCATGCTTCAAATGCGGGCCGGAGCCGCGCAATGATATCCTCTGGCTCTCTCGTCCCAAGCGATCCTACCAAACCTGGGATAATATATTCGGAAATACGTTGCGCAGCAGAAGTCTTTTCTTGCGTCAGATGATCCGCGTTCTCAAACGTGAAATATCCCGCTAAGTCATCGGCCACAGCCAGAGCGACCTGCTTTGCTTGAGTATTCCACATCTTCATTGCGTTATGAACGTCCGCGTCGGTGAAGTTGTGTCTTGTATCAGGTCCGCCAGGTGTAGTTGGCGAGGATTTTGTGACCCTGAACAACTTCCGGATTGCAGCCGTGACAAAGCCGGATAGACGAGCAAATGCGCGCCGTAGCCGAGCCCGTACACCATGCGTGATGTCGTTCTCCCTGCTGCTGGCGGGATCTGGGCGAGCCTGATCCGAAAGGAATCAGACAAAATCCTGCCTGTATGAAGGTGGTATCCCTACCATCTGGTTGATAAATATCTTGCCTTTGGCAGCCGTAAGTTTGGGTATAGCTTTGGTGGTGATTCTGCCAAGATGAACCATGAGAACTGCGGGGCAGCGCTTTTATTATGGGTCTGGGATCGGCGCTTGATGCTCGACAATGCCACCATAATAGGGTGAGGCGTGGGGGACACAGCGTCGGCATTGCAGAACGTGTTACGACGTCGAGCTCACTCGGATCCCGACGAGCTGTGCATGTCGACGTCAGGGGTACTGGGACTCCAGATACCGTGCACCGATCTGTCCCTAGGCCTGGTGATGAGCGCTGTTTGCACGGTACTTATTTGGCGTCACATGAACCTCAATTTCTCTAACTTGGGACACCTCAAGAAAGAGGCTTCCGCGGCTTTCGGGTCATTGGTGTACCGTAGCCATAGTTTGGACCTAATCAAGAAGACGCTGAGGCAAAGATAATGCAGTGGATCTGTCAAGTTAGGTAACAAGGGTTCACCGACCGCATGCACGCAATTTGAGGGTGTACAGGGTTAGCTTATGCTGTGATGGAGAGTAGGAACTGGTTACATGATCATACAAGGAGTAGGGCGCGCCCGGACAACACAGGAAATCTTCAGGAAAGTAGAGAAAGGGGCGACAAGAAGGTGGATGTGGCGAAGCCACGGGAAGTCACATGTCATCGCAGAGTCCTACCAGAAAAAGAGGCCTATGATAAGTATCACGAAGATAAGACAAAGCACAGTCAGTATGAAAAAACCAACCTCATACGCCTGGGCCGATGTGCATAATGTCGCGAACTTGAACGAGATCGTTTAGGATGGAGGAAAGAACAAAAAGATTGAGATTGAGCATGAGTAACGGTATAGATCATTCTAGGCGACAGTGGGCCCCACCGTGTTCATTCAGGCTACCTCATGATCATGACTCTGACATGAGCAGGACATGAGCGTCAACTTCTTCAGGTTCGAGCCGCATATTACGTACTGTAACATAATCATTTGGTCATATCTTCACCAGCATGATCCACGACCTACAGCAAGATGACAGAGAGCATTTATCCTGGTCTTCCTGTGTTTTCTATGGGTGTCAGAGGTCCATGCAACTGGCGTCTGTGGAACCGAACAGCCGCCCCGATAAGAATAGAACGCACAAAGTTGGCATCTTGCGGCCGAAGAGGGCTCAATACGACCACCAGTTTATTTTGAAAACGGGTATTCAAAGTACCCGCCCACCGTAAACATCCCGAGTCCCACAGGATACCTTAAAATACTCACGTGCTGTGGACAAAGCTCATGCCCTTACATAACGTATGGCGCCCATGTGCACACTTCTGATAAGGTATCAATTGCTTCAGTTCGCCGTCTGATCTCCTTTAATTGATAACACATATGTACCCCCGAGCTGCTTTGGAGGGGAAATAAGTTGTGAAGGTATTCGCTATATTCCCGATACGGAAGTAGAGGGTTTTATGGGGACCAGTTACGACTCGCATTTGGCGGGGAATTGTTCACCGTGCATTTATGTTTATTTATATTTGCTCGAGATCCTGCTT
>JBBPOD010000634.1:0-15822 GCA_038091255.1 Tylopilus intermedius | reverse complement strand
CTTTTTCCTAAATCCGGGACACGCGACCTAGCAAGGGGGCAGCACATAAGCTGAACCCGAAGTCCCATTACGTCCGCAACTCCGGAGTTCCGGAGTTCGACCCGGAGGATTGTACGGTCCTAACACATAGTAATTATAAATGGCCTACAAGTCGTATGTTAGACTTATTACCTCTCAGTTTAGATCACCTACTATTGAATTACAAATGCAATCATGGATAAAGGGAGCAGTGCAGGTTCAGATCTCTCTTTAGTGGGAAAGAGTGGGTTTAAAGAAAGTCAACCAACCATTTTATGATGAAGGAATAACAAAAGTAGTAGAATGTACTCTATACAATATAGGCTTAGTAACCAGATCAATTCTGATATGATGCACCTGATGCATAATAAATAAGGAAAACAAAGCAATGGACTAGGGAAATATGAACACACCTGATAATTTCACACTCCCACTTGGCAACATTCTGAAACACTGCCTCAGAAGGGCAAATCCAGACATGTGGGACAATGCCAATGCCAATGCCACTGCCAAACTCATACTTTCCCTACATTCCCACCCCACCTCCATCCTTTCTCAAATCCTCTACTTCCAATCTTCATAACCCTTATGCTTGAAAAGCTATTATCCAACCCCAATCATCCCTCCTCCCCACCTGTGCATGCCTTGCCCTTTATGGCACCATATTGGAAAGCTGCTTCCTCATCTTCAATGTCAAACACTTTTCCTCCTTACCATGACCTTGCCAACCTCATCATTGCCTATTAACACATCCTCAGACTCCAACTCATCAACAACTATGGTCCACCTCTCAAATCCCACTTTGCCAATCTTTGCATCTCTACTTACAGTAAAGTGCAAAATATTCTTCTTGAACTCCTCCATAGATAAGGATTCCATCACATGATAGACTCACTTTCCCCTAATACCATCTGCCCCATACTCATCCCCATCCTCTATTTTCTTTCCATCTATGAACAGAACATCTACTTCAAGAACAACTCTGTCAAGCTGGAGCTTTTTCTCCTTGAACCTATTGAGCACGAACTCCCTGACCATCTCTACTACCAAGAGGCATGTGATAACCCTCACACACTCTTGCCCTTTGTGAACACTCCCCTCCACCTCAATCCCTACCCCTGGGCAGATTCTCCATCTAACCAGTACTAACCTTCACACTCTCAGTTCTACTCTTCTTCCAACATGTTCCCATCATCTCTATTGGAGGTAAACCATTCCCTCTGGTCAGGTAGGATTTACTCAAACCTGTCCCACCTCCAAAACCAATCAAAACCATTTCCTTCTTTAATTTTACCTTTATAGAAACAACCCACCTTACTATTTCCCTTGAGATCTTGCACCCTCCAGTGAACTAAGAGGAAAGGAAAAGGAAAAATGCAAACCATCACCCATTGTGTCAAAGACAGAGAGAACTTCCTTGTCTTCCTTGTCTTCCTTGCAGAGGATGTTCAACCCATTCCTGAGATAGACTTTTTGAATGAGGAAAATTTTGGTGAGACTGCCTGAGAGTATTTTTAGTTGGAACATTGGTAAGTTCCAAGGTAAAAACGGGGTAATATTACAACTGTGGACACTTGTTCCCTTTCTTGTCTTGCTTCATTGGACATTATTCCTTGACCTGTGATAGGTCCTAGAGTTGTATGATTTCCTTTGCCATATCTTATTGGCTCTTCAGATCATATTACAATGTACTATCCCTTGTTCCTTCTATCATGTTCTCTCTTGTTTCATGATTATGGATATTCTCCTCCTTTCTTGGTTTCTCTTCTTATTTAGTCAATGATCTGTGTACTATAAAACACAAAAACAGTATGTGATGTGAAATGTACTTGTTCCAGGGGTTCTATAGAATATGTAGGTAAAAAGGGGTAGCTCCAACCTATCTCAAACACAGGCAAGAGAGTCTGGAAGGTAGTCCAGACTGTGAAAAACACAGCATAAAGGGTTCAAATTGGAAGTGGAAGCATGGGAAAGACAGAAATGAAAGGAAGAAGTTGGACAGTATACAAGCTGATGACCAATTTGAGGACAACTTAGTGACAATCCTGCACACAGGCAGGAGGCCTACAGACTGCAAGAAAATAATATATTGGTCCTAAGACAAATCCTTTTAAGTCCTGAGACTATACAGCTCTAAGTATTGGAAATGATAAAAAAAACTTCCAGAATGCTTGTGTTCCTATAAAGTGTATGACAAAAATGAAGTCTAGCAATGTCAGATCAACCCTGTAATGATACAAATGAGTCCAGAATATTGAAAATAACAATCTAGAATAGAATAAATGAGTTTTGAGTTACAGGGTCTCATAATCCATTGCAACCGATCTAGCAAGATAAAGAATAGACCAGATGTAGATAAATGAATGACAAATAAATGGGTCCAGACTGTCATTGCAGTCTAAACTGATTTCCAAAAATTCTAAATAACTTTCCAAACCTAAAATAGACAAGAAAACAAAAAAGGATATCTTGAATTGAATATGGATGGACATGGATGGCAATAGGGACTGATAGACAATACTTGATAATGATTTGGAAACCTGCAAAAACCAGCTTTACAACCATAGAGAGTGGCACTCTTCTTTGTTTTTGCTAAGTCTAGGTAACATAGTGTAACAGTGGGTATGCTATATGGAAGATCTCATCCTTGATCAGTGATCTGGGAGGCCATTGTAGAAATTGTACTGAAGAGCACCTTCTTCATAACTGTGGACTTGGACAGGCATGTGGTATAGGAGCTGAGAGCTGCCTATGGTCATAAAGAGGCATCTGTCCACTTTCTAGGAGAGTCTGCATCATCTTCAACATGTCCTATTGAGTCTGCTGTCTGTCCAAGCATGGTCTGCTTCCCTTTACTAGTAGTGCATATCCATGTTATCCATTCCATGTCCATGCCATCTGTGCTGACCGGATTCGAACTAACTGTACTTATAATGTTCCAGATCCACCTTTACGACACATCTTTCACCTTATTTGGGCATTGTACATCTTCACTAGTCACTGATTATAGCTCTTACAGTAGTTGGGTGAGTCTCGTCATTCTAGGCCAAGCAGACTCACCGGACTCCTGGTATTGAAGAGATGAGAGTGCCTTGTTGTATGGTTGAGACTTACTGTTTAGGATACACTGTTGTCCTTCCTGATGCTTCACTTAGCCATAGAGGATTGATGCACTTTTTCACCACAGCTTTTATTTTTCATTTGATATCTACCTATTCTGGACAATTCCTAGCTACTATAAAGCCTATGTTGTATGTATAATGTGAATCCATCTCCCATTTGGCCTTGATCTGTCTGAGGTTTGTTTCCTAAGTTCACCCACCTTCACTGTCATCGTTCTGTCTGTCTTGCTTTATTCCAGACCTCATTGCAGTCTGGAACCTTGCATCTGCTATCTGTTCCATGTAATGGATTGAACGGATTACACCAGACCTACTCCAGATCCATTGGTATTCTACTATGTCAGTCTTTGCTACCCCTTCCCGCTACACACATCCTTCCATGAACCTCTGGGATGAGTCTTACACTTGCACCCACCTTCCCTTATCCTTTGGTTACACCTAGGACTTTCACTCACACACTTTCTATCTTTCTTACAACTGAAGCCCACTGTGAGGGGTTCTAATAGGTTGTTGAGAAGGTTGCTTAGACCCACTCCAGAGCTCTTAGAGATCAACAATCTCCTCACTGACTTTCACCGTCTAGATATCTCCCAATCCAAGTTATTCATTCTGGTTACCCCAGAAAGAGCTCACCATCTCCATTTGTCATCTCCCTCTGAGTTAACTGACACATCCTTTACATTCAAAGGACTTGCTCAGTTGACACCAAACCCTGTTGCGTCTTCATTGCAACATCATTTACTGGACCTAGACTCACCCTCATCCTCATCTTCATCCTCATCCACTTATTCATCATCACTCTCGCCTGTCCCCTCAGACTCTCCATTGATCCCAGACCTCTTGTATCTCCTTGATCCAAGTGAATACCTAATCCTGTCTGACCCTTCTTCATCATGTGCCAGTGGTACCACAACTACAACCACCACCTCTTCTACCTCACCCTCTCCACAAACCAACCCATTGCCTGTCAAACCATATGTGGTTCCAGTACCCCTTCCGATCCCAGCAATCCACTGCGGCATTTTCTGATCAATCTGCTTCCGCTTCTGCTACACCAAAACCCACCACCTATCATTCCACAGATTCCTGCTCGAGCAATGGCCAACCCCATTCAGATGCCTCTTCTGAGTCATGGAACCCAAAACACACCTAAGTTCAATGGAAAGAAACTGTTAGAACCCGTGCTACCTAGAAGACATGGAGTTTCTCGCTGATGCCACACAGATAAACGCTGAACAACAGATTAGGGCAGCACTTTGCTATGTTGCATTAGATGAAGCCGAGGTATGGCAGATGCTCCCAGAGACAACTGCTGCCCCTGCAGATTGGGATGCATTTGTCACAGCAGTAAAAAAGAAGTACTCCAGATGTGAGGGTACAGATTGGTATTGTCATGCTGATGTCCAATATCTCATACAGGACTACCAAGTGAAAGAGATGTGCAATCAGGATGACCTGGGAAAGTATGCCCAGGCGTTCTTAAAAATATCATCCATGCTCATTGCTAATGATAAACTAGCGACCACTGAACAAAACATGCTATACCTGCATGGTTTTCCATTCATGCTATAGCAGAAGATCCAGGACTGCCTGCTGATCATGAAACAGGACATCCATCTGGATGATCCTTACCCAATGGACAACATCACTAGCACGGCCAAATTCCTCCTAACTGGATTAGCATTTTGATCAACACTTCTACCCACTGCCCCTACTACGGTGCCATTGACATTGTACCAACCTGCATGCATGTTGGTACAACCCTCTATTCCCATCTCCTTGTACAACCCAGCCCTGACCATCAAGGTTGAAGCTAACCAACTTGAAGCCATGCATTCCCTGGCCATGTGTAGGTTCTGTGGTGGTCTGGGACACTTTATGCAGATGTGTCCTACCTGCATTGAATATTTGCAGAATGGAAAGATCATTAGAGGGATGGATAGCAGACTCTACCTCTCTGTCATATACCGTCCTAACTCCGACACTCCAGAACCATCTCCGGTTCCTTCACCTTGAACTCCGATGCATTCTCACTCGGGAGTTCACCTCTGACCTCCGGACTTCCGCTACGTACTACACTTACGTGTCCCCCATTCCCCTTTTGTACTAGATCTGCTTTCTAATTATCTCCGAACCTGTGTAGCACAGCTCCAGCTATGTTTCCCTCTGTATCTGTCTTACTCATCTTTGTTCCACGTTTACTAATCAGTTACTAATGCGATGAACTCCGTTAGTAATCCTATACAACTCCATAGTATATATAGTGTAGATTTCATGTATCTAGCTTTAGCTTCGTTATCAACTTGACGAATCCTCTTGACCTCCAAATGTCTCCGACCCCCCTGTCTCCGACCTTTTCCTAAATCCGGGACACGCGACCTAGCAAGGGGGCAGCACATAAGCTGAACCTGAAGTCCCATTATGTCCGCAACTCCAGAGTTCCAGAGTTTGACCCGGAGGATTGTACGGTCTTAACACTCTCAGACAAAACCAAGATTCCATGTGTACATGGAGCGAGGTGTCTCAAGGAGGCTGTTGATCAGTCACCATCCCTGTGACAATCTAACCAAGCATTGTCATCATCCATAACCAGTGCTAACACCTTTTTAAAGGATACACCACTGCATATGACAGCAGGCATCTTAACAGCAGCATTTCTGAACATGCCAGTCATTTTGGATATCAACCCTTCCACCTTCACAATGGCAGAGGTGGAAATGGAGAGTACTGAAATGCCTATAATCGCTGACACAGATTTCCACCCATACTTCACTTGGGCATGGGCAAACTTCCAGGCAGATAAGGCCTTGAAGAACAAAGGGAAACAAGTCTGGTTTGATGATGGTGTTCAGGTTCCACCTCAAAAAAAACCAGAGAGCTGGACCGCTACTGTAACGGAGGAGGTTCCCTCTCCTGAGCTTCAGAAAGTTACACCTGCATCATTGACCCCTATTTGCAGTAACCTGCCAACATCTGCATCCTTGTCTGCCACCACATCATCTTCTTCAACAGTCTCCAGACCAGTTTCTACTCAGTCCAGAGAACCGAGTAATCTTCCCTTATGAGTCTCCCAAGCTAACCAACCTTCCACCCCCATCACACAGTACAAGTACTCCTTCCCCCTTGAGGATGAGACCACACCTCACGAAGTTCTAGACTGGGTGTTGGACACTAATGTCCCAATCCTAGTAAAGGATTTGTTCACTGTTGCTCCAGAGTTCTGGAAGTAATTCTGGGACCATGACATGATTTTGGTGAAGTGGACCACTAACCCTTCATCTTCAGCATCATGATTCCACATTAATGAGCTCTCTGGCTGTGACCCAACAAGGGTTGGGCAATACTATGGTGACAACATACAACAGAATGATGACAGACTCATTGTCGCTCACCACAGCCTTCCACTAACTTGAAGAGCAATTGAAGCAAAGATCTGTAGCCCAGGATGGACCCTACAGGGTGTCCTGGATTCCAGGGCAGAGATCATTGTGATGCCCAAGTGTATCTGGGAGGAGCTCAGACCATGACTACCAATCCGCTCTAACCATGTTATGTGCATGTCCTCTGCTAACACCAATGTAGACACCACCATTGGGGTTCTCGAGAACCTAGTGCTGGACTTCAGTATGGGCAAAGTTATGCTGCAGGTCCAGATAATGGCTTGTGCAAACTTTGACCTGTTACTGGGTCAACCCTTACACTGTCTTATGAGCACAATCACCATGACTAATGACTTCCTGGACAGAAAACAGATCCTCACATTATGAGATCCTAATTCCAGAAAGGAATTCTTCTTGTCCACTCATCCATGGATGGAAGGGTGTCCTTGTTGCCACAAGAACAAAGCCTGTAACAGTTATCACTCGGTGATTGAAATGGGTTTTTAAGTATCAATGATCCGTCTAATGACTGGAAAGAGACAACTCACACTTCTGTGTTCACCTTTCTTTCATCTTCATCTTATATGTGCTTGCCTCTGCTGTCCATAGGGCCTATTTCTCCTTCACCCGAGTATTCATTTCTCTCTTCAACTCAGTTTGCATTCAACACAGATACTCTATCTGCACTTTCTTCTGTTTACTCTTATGATACCACCACACATGCACTTGCATCAGCAAACTTACCCTCTCTTGGACAGTCTTGAACAGAATGGACTGCCCCAGGCAAATCTGGCCAGTATACAGATGTCTCCAGCAAGGTACCTACTAGTAACTGGCTAGACCTGGCACAGTATTCTTCTAGACTAGACTAGACTGTTTCTGGATCAGAACAGACTGGGAATACTGGAGTATATGCACTCATACTACTGATATTAAATTGCTGTGGCAGTGTTCCCCACAATCCAACAAACAGAAAACATAACAGCATCAATTCTTAACCAAAACAGGAATACATTGCTAGGCAAGATCTACATCAAAACCACTCATAATAGTCACACCAGCCTCCAAATTTGTTGCCCTGGAACTATACTTTATAAGCCAGGCACCAGGCACTTGATAGTGGAATAAAGTACACCTTCCCAGACGAGCCCATTTCTTGTGTAGATCCTTCGTTTTGGTATGATGAACATCACTCAAATTGCACTTGTCCATAAGGTGGAGAATTTCTGTGTAGATGGAGGAATAAATGCTAACTTTGAAGTTGACCTCGGCTTGGGCAGTAACCATCTCATCCAGCACTACTTTCAGCTGTCATTTTGTCAGTTATACAATAAAGAGTTAATGGCATGGAACAAACTGCCATTGCAGCAATCGCCACAGAGGCCCTCAGCACCTCTGTTTCGAACACTTTGGGGAATAACGTGCTGATGGCCATAGCGCCAGTGTAAAAAAAGTCGATGATCAGTCTGGATAGCGCTGGATGGGCAAGATTGTTGACATGTCCCTGTCAGGCGATGAAGTTAGTGTGTCAGTTCACGATAATGTTCACTTACCTGCTCGTCATAACCATCTCGCAAAAACTGACCACCACCCAACAACTCCTTCGCAATTTCAATGTTTCATTCTTGATGATGTTCAGGGTCCCAGTCATAACACTGAACAACCCATGTTCATGCCTTTTTCCATAGCGCTGAGCACCAGTTGCAGAGGTCCTCCCATAACTAGTGACTGGGTTAACAATTGTAGGTAGTAGTGAATGACGAACCATACCAGTCGAATGATGCCAGACAAGTGTTGTGGCCACCAGCCTAGAATAATAATTCAGTGCAGAGCCACATTCCAAAGGTGTGAACTTGCCTTCAGAAATCCATAGATCTCAAGATTGTTGCTCCACAATCGCCTCATCAATGTATTCTATAGCTTTCAATTTGAAATTGGCATGTATAGGAAATGTGTTGATAGAAGCTGCATTGCAGTGTGAGAACTTGTCGTTGTCATCATAGATGACTCTGTATTTTACCATTGTTGAGAGGTGGAAGAGAGGTGGGAGAGATAGAGGGCAGAGGTGAACTCTTTGTCACCACTGGCATTTTAATGTTTCCAAGTTGAGTGTGACACATGTTTTACAAAACAAGCACAATATATTACTAGAAACAACAAACAACAAAATGACATACACATTACTGCCTAGTAACATCACCGCTGCATTGACTAAGTAGAACAGGTTCTTTATGCCATATGCCTGTGTAACTGACCCAAAGCACTGTACACATTGTATTGTGGAACTCCGCCTGGCTGCTGTTCAGCATCAGCCAGAGCACAGGTCTTCGTGTGTTTCTGTGAAGGTGAAGATCCTGCCTGGGGTTCAGCAGAACCATGCTTACTGCCACCCCCAGAGGATGATTTGTGGAGAAGAGGGTTACCAGCCCCTCTGGAACTGGAACTGCTCCCAGATGACACTCCTGACCAACAAATTAAACAGGGGCATGGTAGATACTCTGAGGAAGGCTTGACTGACTTTGGCAGCATTGACGGTGGGGTGGACACGGGCTGTGAAGATGTGGTATTAAACAGATCGGGAGGTTCCAAGGTGGAAGAGGATACAGGAAGCAATTGGATATGGGGAGATACCCAGGGTGTCGAGGGGAAAACAGAGGATGGTGGGATATTGGACTGTTCACAGTGTTTTAGGCTTCAAGTTATGGGAACTACAGAGGACAACAGGACAGCAGCCTGCTGAGGTGGACATGGCTGCAATATGGAGGTGATTTTGGGCAAGGGAACCTCAGGCTTCGGGGCCATGGTTCTTGGCAGTGAAGTATCAGAGTTGGTGTCATCCTATAACTTTGTCTCCCAATGCATGGCAGGCAGGTTAATGAGTGTATTGGCAATCAGAGTGAGGAAGGTATTATGCATAAAGAGAGGATTTGATTGGACCTTGCCATTGTCGCCCTTCTGGATAGAATGAATGAATTCTGTCCTGATGCATTCAAGGAGAGGTACAATCAGTTGAAAATACAAGGAAATGTTGGGCAATATAACTGCTGTCCAGCCAAACTGTGACTGGACAAGGAGGATCTTCTGGATGGTGGGCTTGAAAACAGCAAAGGACGTGTCATAACAAGTGGCTAACTGCTCTTCGGATTTGATATTTTTGGGCCCATCGAAGAGGAGGCATACGCTGAGCAAGACATAGAAAAACGACTCTAGGTCGTGCATGGGTTTGTGTTCCACAGGTTCACTGGGACCTATATGACTAAGTTCCATGGCCATCCAAGGCCAAGTTCCCTGGTGCACATCAGAATGTAAACACTGGCAGATGAAAAAAGAAAGGAAGAAACATACCATACAATGAAGTTTATTGTTGCTGCCATACATGGTCTCCGGCAACAGGTCATTTGCTACAGGGATGGCAATGTCATCCATACTGTTCAACTCGTTCCACGGAACAAATGTGATGCCATCGCTGTGTTTGACAGGGACCAAGTCGAATGAGGATTTCATGGAAGGCTGTATGGGAGGTATTTGTAGATGATCAGTAGCAGCTAGAAGGTGATGCATCTGACATGGATAAATCAGGATGGTCAGCAGTGGGTACCCCATAGCCCCAATCGCCCAGGAGACCCCAATGAGGGCGCCATTTGTCAATCAAATACTAGAGAGTTGTGTGGCTCTTGCTCTGCGCTCCAGGAAGGTTTTTCAATATGTCCTTGAGGAGTTTTCTGTTGTTCGCCACCGCAAATAGAAGGTTGAAAGACTGATATCGTGATGGAGTACCTTTGCTTTTTCGACTGCATTGCAATGTACTAAAGGACTGTGAGCAAAGGATATCATACATTAAATTGGAAGTGCTTACTCATGATGCAGTCCATGAACCCAATCAAAAGCTCCATGAGTGAAAAGAATTCAAATATTGGGTAGCCCCGAGGCATTGTTACCAGACATAAAAGAACGTGTAGTTGGTACAGAGGGACGCTGATATGGCCAGCACGAGAAAGAAGTGTACATAGAATATGCGTTGAATTGGCAAGGGGTTGTTGCATTATGGGGTGTTCAATTTGAACCACTTGCCTGTGGACTAGTTGAGGTACACCAACCACTCCTGCCTTGTTCAGCATTTCCAAAATTCTCCCCTCAGTGTACTATCGCAAAGGGTTGACAAATGAATCCTTGACGACTACATCTTGCGTCTCTCCCAACAATGTAAGGGTACCACTCCAAACAGTTGTCTTACAACCATGTAAAGACCCAGAGATAAATAAAAGCTCATTAATGTTGATGGTTGTGTGTCCGCTAATCAGGGTGACTGTTAAGACCGTATAATCCTCTGGGTCGAACTCCGGAACTCCAGAGTTGTGGACGTAATGGGACTTTGGGTTCAGCTTGTGTGCTGCCCTCTTGCTAGGTCGCATGTCCCAGATTTAGGAAAAGGTCGGAGACAGGAGGGTTGGAGACGTTCAGAGGTTAAGAGGATTCGTCAAGTCGATAACGAAGCTAAAGCTAAATACATGAAATCTACACTATATATACTACGGAGTTGTATAGGATTACTAACAGAGTTCATCGCATTAGTAACTGATTAATAAACGCAGAATGGAGATGAGTAAGACGGATACGGAGGGAAACATAGCCGGAGCTGTGCTACACAGGTTCAGAGATAATTAGAAAGCGGATCTAGTACAAATGGGGAACAGGGGAAACATAAGTGTATAATGTAGCGGAAGTCCAGAGGTCGGAGGTGAACTCCTGAGCAAGAATGCATCGGAGTTCGAGGTGAGGGAACCGGAGATGGTTCCGGAGGGTCAGAGTTAGGACGGTATATGACAGTGACTTTGATGTTCCTCATTTTGTTTTTGACTTCATGGACTGTGGGATCAAAACTGAGGGTAATCTGTGGTGCAAATGTAATCCCAAGCAAGACCCACAGGAAGAGCTTGGGAGAGGCATGCATATTGATGGCTTGCATAGACAGGGAACCACCATGATTGAAGAGTGTGAAGATGACGTCCTCACCTAAGACTCAGATTGGCACGGAGTGGCATGTCTACTGTCTTGGGCCTCTTGAAAAAAAGTGACTTTACCAGCGAATTTGACAAACGATTCCTTCAAATTTTCCTTTCAATTCGAGCTCTTCATTTCACCAATAGAAAGCACATTAGCTTGCATATCAACTTTCCTGTCGAACACTGGCTGGTGACAAAGTACAAGGTCAGGCTTTCATAGTGCATCACAACCGGCCAGCCCTTTGTTCGCTCCATCTCCAGTCCATTCTCTGTAATACATCAGTAACCTTCAAGGGGAACTTGAGACAATTGACTCACCTATGCTTATACATGGAATGGATGTCTCTTTGCAAACCAATCACATAACAAACGACTTCATTGAAAAACTTGGCCATATCCATTTCCATGACCCTCATTTTGGTCGCCAGTGTGAAGCAGCTGTTGGTGTACAGGGAGGATAACAAGGAGTGTAAAGTCAATGATACTGTGGGCAAATTCTTGGATAGCAGAAAAGTGTTGCTGTTGAAGACCCTTTCATCAGAAAAGAAAGCCTTGAGAAAGCTCTCCATTTGACTGTCATCCAGAACCCAATGGGTGGCTTGGGTGTCATTTGCAATGAGAGGGTCCATTGCCACACAATACAGGTCTTCCTTTCTGTGCAACAATGGCGGCTGTGAACCAAGCTATAGGCTAGTGAGCTTGTCGATAAGACATGTTTCATGCTGCGGCCTACTACTATTGGAGACCATGGCGTTGCATGCGAAGTTAGTGGATGCTAATGAAACATGTCAAACAGAATTTATCAATGCATTCCATATGAGGTATCAGTAGCTACCTTCACCTTAGCTTCAAGTTGAATGCTATCAGACATAGTTGACTCTCGATGGGCTCAGTGACAATGGTATGTGGTGAAGGGTGAAAAGTTGAATGGTGAGTTAGCTTTATATGAATCAGTTACCATCATTACACAAGTAGTTACAAGGGAGATAGTGCATAGAAAAACTCTTTCGCCCAGTACTTATTCAACCAGAACTCTGACAATTCATAGCTACTATCTCTTGTCAGACATGAATGTGCCTGCTTGCCGAAATTCAGGACCAAGTGGGTGGGAGATTGTATGTGTGAAACGGGAATAATATTTCCGATTTGAGTTCCATTCACTCTGGTGGCACTCCTCAGCAAATGCATCCTGGTTCTACTGTGCATCCTGGTTGCATCTGACCCTTGCCTGTGTATCACATTGAAACGCTGGACGTAAGTGAGTAAATAGTTGGTGCCCAGTGGGCAGAAGATAAGCCAAAGTTGGGCAACAGTGTGTCCTATGATAATGGAGATATTAGTACTCTATGGCTAGCTTTACGAAGGGGTGAGATGACAGATGAAGCAATAGTTCTCCTGAATGTGTTTGGCATAGTTGACAGGGAAGAGGGTTACTGCATCAATATCCATAGCACAGGGGCCTTGGGGGAGCTTTGGTGAAGAATCTTGATCACTACTTTCATTTCCTAAGGATAGTCCCTTGATATGGAGTAATTGTTCATGGAACTTGGATGCTTGGGTAATCCTATTACTAAGGGTGTTGGGTAGCTGCACCTGGAAAAGGACCATCATAGATAGCTGGGGTAGAAGTCCTTTAATAAACATTTTGACCAGTGCATAATTGTCTTGCCTAAAACTGGATTTGCCAGTAGTGTTCCTAAAGCTTTGCACTCAGTCTCCAAAAGACTAAATGAGGGTCTTGGGATTCCAATCTATTTGTAGCTGTTCTAGTTCAGCTTTTTAGCCTATGCCTGTACATCAGTAGCTAAAACATAGTGAAAAAGTCTGTTCTCAATATATCAAAAGCAATAGTTGCCCTTCTTTCAAGCATATTTGGTGCCTGGGCAATCTTATTGTAGCATTCTGTGATGAAAGATGTATCCTGATTTCATCATGAAGTAGGCTTTCATAGCTAGAATCCATTATCTAGCATCTTCAGACTTTTCAGAGATGTCAATAGGTAAACCAGCCTTAAGCTTGATCATAGTGGCTTGCTGTCCTTGGCCTGCCATGGCTGGGGAGGAATAGGGTTCAGAGGTGAAAGTGGGAAAACAAAGGTTTGGCAAAGAATGACTCAAAGTAGCTAAGGATATGGGAGGAAAAAGGAGCAAGTGAAGTGGTAGTAATATGAATGTTGACTATGAAGAGGTCTGGAAAAGGAAGGGGGTTGATATCAATGGGAAAGTTTAGAGTTGAATCAAACTGCCCTACTATGGAGTCTAATGGAATAGGAGATGGAGCATGAATAAAGGGGAATACCACTAGGGAAAAAGGGTTTTGACAAGGATTAAAAGAAAGAAGGAAGGCTCAATCAGAGCCAGTAATATAACAAGTAAATGAGATGGCAGGGGCTCCTGGAGTACCTTCAAGTTGTCAGCAATGAAGGTCTGCTTGTACTTCCTCCTATGATGGAGTATTCAAAAAGATAGAATCAGAAGGTACTGGTTTATCAAACATGGTGAAAAGGGAAATACCCTATAGCAAAAAGCTGAGATGTATGGAGATTCTTCATCTTTTGTTGCACAGGTGTTGCATCAACAAAGGAGTTGCCACTTTGTGGTGGGCAAAAGACAAATGAAGTTGATATGCCAACCTTGACTTAACCATATGCTAAGAACTTGAGTCAATACAATAATGAGTCACATAGATCAAAACTAGAGACACAAATACAGATATGCCCTACTTATATAGGGAGGGGAATGTGTGCACAGACCAAGTCTTTGTATGGTACAAAGAACAAGAAAGAAAATAATGGTGAGTCAATGGAAGAAAGGAGAACATAATGAAACAGTTGATAAGGCAGATGACATAATTGCATAGCAGGCTGATGAGAACACAGAACAGGTAAGAATGGCTTATAGCCAGTATGAAGGGAATGACAATGAGGAAGAAAAAAAAAAATCATGGACCAACTATATTATAACATGCTATGCAAATGCCTCTTGCTTCTGCTCCACCACCATCCCCTCATGGAAATCCCTTATCTCCTCCAGAGCATTCATGCTCCACTGACTCCCCCTGCCCCCTGTGCCTCTCTGATGTGAGGCAGAGGTTCCATGCATTCCCCAGGGGGATGTTTAGAACCAAGTTCACTCCTTCCCACCTTCCTGCTGATATACTGCAACACTTCCATGCCCACCCCTTCCACTGGACTTGGACTACCAAGGCAGGCCCTGGTGCTGAAAAGTCCTTTCAGATGCCCACCATCCCTATCATCTGTCCAAAGAACTCAGACAAGGTCACCCACTGGATGGTCTTCCTTTTTCACTTCTTCAAGACATACCTTGGTCCCAAGGCATTGGATCTGGAAATGGGGAGAGTTCTCCTCACCTTTGTCCAAATCTACCAAAACAACATGCTGCTGCACTTTCATGCATAGGCACTTTGTGCCAAGCCTCCCCCCTTTAAGATGTCCATTGGACCCAAGGTCCCTCCTATCATCATATCTCTCAAGCATGGCAACACCCCCCCTTCTACAACCACCCATCTAACTATGGAGATAATAGCCTTATGGGCTGAGGTGTTCAAATTGAAGGTGAAGATAAGCCAACTCCATGCCCTTATTGAAGGCACTCAGAACCCTCCATCCTCCCCATGCACTGCTCACCCAGAGCCGACCTCCAGCTATTTCCCCTCACCCACACTATCTCTCTTCTTTTCTACAGACTCATGCACTACTCACTGCTTCATTGTTAAATGGCTCCAGCCTATCCTAGACCATAAGGACCTTCTCTTGCACCTTCATAGTGTTGACTCTGGCATGATCCCCCTTTCCAATAACCACCTCCCAAAGGATGTGCATCAAGCACTGATGGTTCTTTACCCAGATAAGGAAACTAGGTTTTGTAAACTCTATGTTGGCATTGACTTCAATGGTGACCTTCATATTGCCTTAAATGCATGCAACCAGGCCTTTAAGTGACCAACATGATTACCATCAGTAGCCACCTCCACCCAACCTACCTTCTCCCCTGCAATTAGAAGATCTCTGGACCAGTATCCTCCCCTTCACTATTTATTTCTCCAGCCCTATTTGTGCTAATGCTTTCATACTAGATAAACCTACTATATTTATTCCCATGGATCCAATCTGGCTAGAAGCTGATGTTAGGACAACTCTAACTATCAGATCAAACAGTAGACAAGTATACAATTGCTAGTGAGTGAGTGGTAAACTTAGCCAATTGGCAGTCCAGTTGTTCTTCCTTTACTGAGTCTGACTCTAAGGTAATAGGGTTGGCAATCCTAGTGAAGACTTGT
>JBBPOD010000633.1:0-15825 GCA_038091255.1 Tylopilus intermedius | reverse complement strand
GTTCTAGTATGGGTAACATAATGATTTAGACCCTTCAAGTTGGCCCATCAAAGATTTGGCATTGCGTTTAGCGAGCATCTGGCCAACTTTTGAGGTAGCCCGATTTAGTTAGTCCCGGTTTGGCGTCGTTTTTGGTCATATAATTGCCTTTTTGCTAGCCATCATCCAATCAGAGCTCTCGAGTGGTCTGTGTAGAGCTGTCAAACGATAACGAAACAATAACGTTACAATACTACTTTGCAGATGGGCCGGCCTGACTTGATATGCGATGCGGAGTTTATTGATCAAAAGATGATGGACTGGCTCGCGGCCGGCGACAGAAAGAACAGCGAACGTTTACGTTGCAGATTCGGATACGATTGCTTGTGCGAACGTTCGCTCGGCTCTCGTAAACTTGGCAACATGCGGCATCCAGCACAGCCCGGGTAACTTCTGGGGGTTCCGAATGATGAACATCATATTTCCTATCACGGTTAGCTGGAGGTACTAACTTACTATGTACCACTGGCACGAGCCGTTGACAACTTGAAGTCCGCTTTGCCGAGAAGAATGTTCTCTGGGGGTTAGAAACACGCGGGGATCACAGGGACCGCTCGTCTGATTCGGAATCCATGGCAGCACAACTTGTCTTTGATACCTGGAAGTCGACGAAATCAATCATTGGGGTCCCTCAACATGTTGCGTGCTAGCGAGTACCTGGTTGTTCTACGGGCGTGTTGCAGTTGGCAGATCCTGTGCATGAAATTCGATGAGGCCATGTGTCACCGTGCGTGCCACTGCCTCAGCATCATACAGCCAAGCCGCATCATCCCAGGGCCAATGGCCTGACACGACTGCGAAGCCTCAATATCCTACAGCCAATCCTGCGCAGAGTAACGGGTGGTGGCATTGATGATCGGAGTCTCGCAGATTGAAGGCGCTTAACTCCACTCGCGTCCTTCTCTGGCAAGACAAGCTTCTTGACTGAGCCTCGGAGTCAAGGTCACGTGGTAACGCACGTGTGGTTCATGTTGGGCTGCAACACAACATCTGCAATAAATAGAGAAAGAGGTTATACAACGAGTCAGCCTATGCTACGGGGTAAAAAGGGAGGAAGACGAAATAGAAGATGGCAATGTCGCGTCTTTTGTTGATCCTTCTATCCAAATCGCTGCCGCTCTCATCTACTCCTCATCCTCGAACCGTAATATCTGCGCATCTTCGTCGATAGGCAAATCTCGATACCCGCGACGTGATCGATATCCCATATTGAGAGAATCCAACTTCGAGGCAACATATTCGTATGCAATACCCCCCAGTCCGATAAGGAACCAGGGCACTGAGGCAAGCGTGTCGAGAATGCTCGAACTTGAGTTCCTGTACCCGCTCGAGTATTCACTAGGAAGTCGAATCGTTCTGAGTCCGCGCACGTGTCAGTAAGTTGTCTACCTCGTCGCATGAGAACCCACCCTCGTGCAAGCCCGCTCTTCTTGTACCACCACCACCCTACGAGCGCGGTAATTGTGAAGGGGAATAAAAACACCATTGTCCAGAAGAAAGCGCTGTGGCCCCTGATTCCAGGACAGAGGTGTCGTGTTCCACGGTCAGGCCGGTCACCCCCTTCACAACTCGAGCGGGTGACCTTACGGTATGCGGTTCGTTCATACCAGTATTCGTCGTTGCCGCGACAAGAGTCATCGTTAGGGAGGAGTACGTTCCCCGGTACTGGTACGCATTTCCCTTCGGCATTCTTCGCGTGGTTGAATTCGCTGTGAAAATATCGCAAAAGGGGTGTTATATTCATAGTGAGTTAGGTGACCCCACTCACCACTCAAAGTCGTCTGCTCCACAAGCGCAGTTGTGGACGAGGTCGTGCGTCAGTGTAATGTCCTTGCCTACAACGCAATTGGCGTCGCGCTTGCGTCGTCGATAAAGCACCTATATTAACGTTCATAATCGCACTCGAATATAAGAATAGGAGGGTACCTGGCGGCCAAAAAGACACGCCTCGGTTCTTCCCTCACTCGGACTCCATAGCTCGAAGTCATCGTGAGCCGGATCATCCTTCTTGAACTGGCCTACCAGGAGAATGGTTAGTTCACAGTAAAGCTACTACATATGTGAACCTACATTTTCTATGAGTCAGTGAGCTAAAGTCTAGATGGACAATTGTTGACGACGAGGAGCCAGGTGTGCTCCCGAGGAGCATGAACTTCCTACTCGTGTCTTCGGGAACTGTGATGATTGTGTTGATCCTCAGCTTTTCATTGCTAAACTTGTACTCCCGCCATGAGAGACCCTCGTCCGTAGTGAACAAGACGTGGTCTGTCGGCTCTTCATCATTGACGATCAGAATGATCGATCCAGAATCGCCAAATTCCCAGAGGTGGGCATCTTTGTGGACTTCCTCCCATGTGAAGCCACCGTTACGGGAAAGGAAAGTATCACTCTCTGTGTATGGAGCAAGTACTTCGCCCACGTTGCCGACTGCCATGACGACACCTACAACGCCTGGGCTGCTGTATGTTGCCCGTGCGTCTCTACGTTCCGTGAATCCATGGACATGAAGGGCACAACTCTGCAAAAATCGATATATAATCAGCCCTGAGTCAAATAGAGGCCACGTACAGTCGTTGAGCAATCGTATGGCCTCCCTTGTGAATCAGCCTTTGGCGGTACAAGAGGCTTCCAACTTCCACCTACAAATTCACTTGTCAGATATCCGTGTCGGGCTGACATTAAAAATGCTCACCATCATTGTGCGTAATCCTTGTTTGGAGTACTTTCACCCCGGTAAAGGTCGCTTCCGCAGGGTTCCCCACGACGTTGACCAATGCGATCCCATCCAGTCCAGCAAACTTTTCGAAATCAACGTATCCAAACTCGTTCCTATTCACGTTCTCTATTGATATTCCAAAGTAAGTTCCATTGGAGTTAGACTTGAGGATGTTGCCCCAGTAGGGGTTTGGCCACTCGGACATAGTCATATGCAGGAAGACCGAATCGGTGCTTGATTCCAGCACTGTATAAGCCTGTGCATCACGTGAGTAGCTGAGCAGAAGGTGGCGAATACCCCTAAACATACATGTGTTTCGGGATGCATGCCAGGAGGGAACTTTCCACTCGCAAATGTCAGTCCATCAAGCGAGACTTGGAGATCCAAGGAATTCCTTGCAGGAAGATACTTTTCAAAGGTAAGTTTGCGTACTTTACAAGTAATCTTAATGCTACAACGCACCTCGGCCACAATCAGGTATTCCGAGAACTTCGTAAAACCAACTACATGCTCAAAAAGTTTCGTCTTCTTGGCATAGTAATCTCTGCCTGAAATCAGTTGTAATGCATTGTCGTTCCCAAAGCGGCGCTGAGAACCCTGCTTGGTCTGGTATGACTCGCATAAGATCTGGTTTGGGTCGACGAGGAGTTCTTTGTCGCGAGCCCAGTCGCAGTTGCGAACGTAGTCTTCAATACGCTGCCAGGTCCGTCCATGGTTACGCGAATATTGGGCTTGCGCACGGCAGTTCTGTGCGTCATCATCGCAATCAACGTCGCCGATCCAGATAATGTAGTCGGAGTTGGGTTGGAACCGAAGCACCGGGACCCCAAACGTGGTCGGACGCGATGGTGCATTTGCTGTATTCCAAAGTTTACCGCCATCTGTGGTGTAGAAGTATTTAGGAGATTCGGTGATGAGGTAGGCTCGTTCGTCCGAGTGCGAGTGCATGTAGAATCCCAAAAAGCGTTCCTGCTCGAATTTTTGTTGCCAACTAAGCCCCTCGTTGCTGGATTGCCAAATGGTGTTGTCATCCAGTAAGACAAGAATAGTCTAATACATAGGTCGAATTAGTGTGGAGCGGGCAAATACCATAGACTCACGTTCGAATTTTTGAAGAACTGATACTGAATGACCTTGGCATTGAACTGATGCTGAATGCAAAATCAGCAAGGAGACGGCGCAACATTGGGCAAACGACCTACAATTTGGTCGGTGATTTCGCCCTCCACAGGTTCCGCTATATTCAGACACCAGCGTTTCAGCTTCATCCGCTGAATTCATGAACCAAAAGCACTCACCTTGCGAACACGGTTTTCGCACAGGGGCGTCCTTCTTTATACCCTGTCCCGCATCACACATATCGCCTGCTATCAACCTATACCCGGATGAACCCATGTATGTGTCGTCTGCTCTGCCCGTGGTGCACACATTGCTCGGGATACGCTCAAGTCCTGCCGGAACACATTTATCACCACTCCGAACGAAGTTATAGTCACTGGGGTAGCGTCATGATCAAGATGAAAGCACAACGCTATCAAACAACACCTACCACTCGTAGTCATGGTCTTGGCAAGGGCATCGATCTTCGTGGACAACCGGTTCAATAAATTTATTACCGACGTAACAGTCTGCATCGGCCTTGCGACGGTTATACCATTGCTGAGGTTCACTCTGTTAAGTATTCTCCACTGAATGTGTGGCAGAACTTACCTTGACACCCATCAAGCACTCCGAATCAGGCTTTGCATGCGCATACCATCTCTCGAAGTCTTTATCTTCACACTTTCGTGATCGTGTGCTGGCGAAATCAAGATGTATAACCGCATAGCGACCAGCACCTTCCTTTTGACCCTCCCGCGAAAGCTGGGCAAGCAGAATGAACTTTTGGGAAGTAGCGTCGCTGACGGTGGTTAGCGCTTTAGCGCGTACACGGACACCCAAGTTGAAAGATTTCCTGACATCCGCCGATCTGGTGAGTTGAATGTACAGAGGTCGTACCATCACAACTTACCAAGTACGTCCGAAATCGGTAGAATAGTTCACCGTGTCAGTCAAACCCTCGTCATTAACGGCCAAGATAATACTGCCAGAGTCCCCAAACTCATACATATGGGCTTCTCTCCGGACCATACGCCACGTTAGTCCAGCGTCCGTACTCAGGAATGTGTCGCACTCTTCGTAAGGGGAAAGTTGCTTTCCGATGGAGCCGACACCCATTACGAGGCCAGGAGCAGTGGAGGAAAAGATGGGCCCAAAGTTGTGGGCGTCTGTGACGGAATGCAAGTGTAGTGAACATTCGTCGAGGTTGGAAGGATCGCATGATATCTTCTTTCCATCGATGTCTTCCGACGGCGCGCGAATGAAGGACCAGTTGCTACCTTCGCGGTGTCAAAACGAGATAAAAGGACGAGGGTTATTACGCGACGTACCATCATCAAATGTGATCATCGATCTCAGCTTCTTTGAAGCCATTTGTCTCTCTACTTCCTGGGCGTTCAGCACCACGTTCGCAATACCAACTCCAGAAACCCCATGCACGTTCTCGTAGTCCACATATCCGGCCATATTACGATTTGTATCTTTAAGGCTCTCCACAAAGTAGGTGCCGTTCGAGTTGCTTACGAACAGCGTGCCAATCGTGTTTTGGTCTTCAAGCATCACGTCTACGGCTAATGAGTGGATAGTGGACTCGACGATGGTGTATGCATTCTGCCGTAGACGCGCTTGGGATGCATGCGGGAACTGCGCCTTGGCCCACTCCTTTGTGTCCACAGTCACATACAGTTGCATATCGCTCCCAGTCGTCAAGTCCCTCAATGCAACGACTGCGAACTTGGACACAATGGCAAATGCGGCGACGCCCTTGGCATTCTTCCCGATTCCGAGGTCCTCTATGTTGGTAGTGTGGAAAAAGTCGGAAGAGGAGTAGAGGCGAGAGGAAGAAAGTGAGTGGGAAGCTCCGGCAGCAGATGAATCGAATGCGACACAGTAAATCAAGTCGTCGTGAGCACTGTGCTTGAAGTCTTTGGAGCTGTGCGCAAACTGGCAAGTTGACGTGTCCTTGAATAGTTCTTTTGGTGTCGAAGAAAATCCGTCAGTGGTGTAGTATGTCTAAACAGGTTGAGCGTGTGACCAGTAGTCAGCGGCAGATACCTACCACGTCAGTACAAAGATCGTTCCAGCCCACTCTGTCGCAAACGAGTCCCTGATACAGTATGTGGCCCCATTTTTCAGAATGGAAGGAAAGTGGTCGCGATGCATAACTAAGGGGAGCTGGCACGTCGAATGAGCGCCAAGTCTTGCCACGATCTTCGGTGCGGTAGTGAGTCGTCCCATCCGTCAGCGCGAATGCCTGGGTTGTAATATATGAGGATGGATTCAGAAAGCACCTTAGAGATAACACATACATAGCTATTATCAAACGGGTGCGGTATCACCATGGCTATTGCGGCGCCGGGGATATCTGCCCTAGTCCAGGACTTGCCTTCATCCTGAGAGACATGAAGTGCTCCAGCAAGTATGTCGTGGTAGACGACGCTCTGCAGTAGAACAATGTTATCGTGGGGTATTTGTGTTTGGACGGGAGCATACCGGGGTGTCTTCAAAGAAGAATAGTCTGCCTGGCAAGTTGTCAAAGTAGTTTATAGCGGCTTGTGGTTCTTGCGCCATAGCAAATCCAATATGACCTAGGAATGCGAGAGCTGCCCAGAGTAAGGCGGTAGTTCTACGGCAGAACGCCATGGTAGTAGTACGTGTCCCCCGTAAGCTGCGCCGATGGCGAGAAAGGAGGCTGCGCCGAGTTTACCACGCACATTTCCATTTATGTAGCTTACGTTTATGTAAATTGGCTGTGCATGGTCCTTAACTCGGCAAACGACAGCCAAAATTATTGCACCGGAAACACCCAACAAATAATCATAGACCGATTAGACAAAGTATAGAGCAGCGTATACATCACTCAGTCGACTCATCTGCAATGTATACCGTTGCAGCGCGTGCCACGATGTGTGCGGGTGTGGTCAAGACATCATCGTAAGCCGTTCGAGTGGTATGAAGCTTTGAAGTACCAATGTCCATCCCACAACGGGCAAACGCTCGACTGTTGCTATCAAAAACGCGGCGTGTCGGTGTCAAAGTCCGCTGGTAACAGCGTCGCCGAGGGGTGGAACATCGTCTTGGTTGCATCACCCTCGTCTTGTCTGAGGGCTGGTTCCGAGACGAGCCGATCATGCGTCCGTTTAGTTTCGTGTTGTGCTGGGTCGGAATAGAACCGAACATGTCATCGTCCGGCGGCGGAAGTGTGGCGGTAACACGAGAATGTCATGTGAGTGTTGTCGTCGCCCATGTAGAATTGGCGGAGCATTGGATGGAGTCAGCGGTACTAGGTCATCGATCGTGACGGCGCATTATCTCGTGCCGTGGGCTGGTGGGTTATATTGTGCGCTAGAGAAGAGGTTGGCTCGAAATCAAGGTGGCGCGAGTTTCCGTTTTCTTGGACCTATGCTATTAATTAGAAGTGGAGGCATGTTCTCGTGCCACGGGGAATGGCTCGGAGGGGGTACGTGGGGTGCGAGTGCTGGAGGTGCACCGTGACAGCATGACATTGTTTCGGTCATAGTGTTGTCAATAGTCGACGTTTAGGCACCTTTGCTGCTATGTCATAGGAGGCGATAGGTTGTTACGGCACCTCTGAGGGCCTTGTAGACGACTTCGTAGATCTCTGCATTGATGGTCACAGTGGACTAGTGGTAGACGTGACCCACACGAAGGGATCGATGCAGGTGACTCGGCTGGTGCATGAACGAGTGGTGTATTGTAGTTGATTTCTTCCGCTGGGCGATCCAAAACAAAAATCAGCCACTGGGTCAAAGGGGCCAGTGTGAAATGCGAGACTTATTCAGCCTGTATCGTGTCCTTTTTTTGAGAAGATAAACAGGTGGCGAGCGATCGTTTGAAACCCTCTAACAGTTGGGGGAAGAGACTATTGTCCAAGTCAGTTCGCAAAAAGCATCCTGCCCCCCAAAATGTGGGAAAGTGTATCATCTGGACCGGATTTTGCCGGACATGAATGCATGACGCGCCACCACAGCCTTGCACGTCGACCACTTGCCACACTCATTCGCCATCCACGGTATCCTCAATCATATTAATGCCATTTATGTCTTGTTGCCGATACACCCCGTCATCTGAGTTTTCACTCCAACAAGGACACGATAGCATTACCCCGCCGTTCAATACACCAAGGATGATGACAACGTACTGTAACCTGTTCCGCCGTTGCCCGGCCATCAACGACACTGCCCATGCAGCCGCTGCTACTTGTCTTATCCTTTGATGCAACAAACGACAATGACGTCACAAACAAAAGACAGTGACGATGTCGACGTCGCGCCTTCGTGCGACGTCGGTGAGGACGCTGACACCTTCCCGCCACGTTGGGCCGTATGACATGATGGCGAGCCTAAGGACACAGTGAAGTTGAGGTCGATGACCGTGTCGCATTGACAGCATCGTCGTGCCTTTGCCCACTCCAGGTCGACACGACGGCAACGATAACGATGTAATGTGCGCGAATGAGGACGCACGCTGCTCTCTTGCCCCCCACTCAACACGCGCCACCATGCGCTGCCATTCGGCCCCTCCTCCACCCAACGCAACAACAAAGACACGAGGACGAGGACGCAATAAGTAACACCACACATACTTGCATCACTGCCACCCCCAGAGCACGGCGGTGATGACAACGTCGCCATGCCGTCGACAATTTTGCGTTGTCGTTGACATCACCGACGACTCACATGCACGGCGTGCCTACGCTGCCGTGTCTTCCACCACATGACGTCGAAAGCCCGAGGTACCACGGCTGCTACTGGATCTCGCTCTACATCGGGACGACGATGACGCATCTGCCCTGCCTGTGGCACCCACTATGGTACGCCCAAGATCCCGAGATAACACATGTTGCATCGCGCTTATGCTACCATCGCACTCGTCCTACCGCTACCCAACACACTACACCCAGCACCCGACGCAACGATGGGCCCGGGGTCGAAGACAGGGGTAAGGACGGATGCAGCATGACAATAACAACAACAACAACAACAACATAGTCTCATTAATGACTTCAAGCCAACTCCATCAAGGACATGCCGCTGATGACCCGTGTACGTCAGGCCCACGGCCCTACTTGTCCCGCCACTACAAGACAGTAATGATTGCGTGTGAGTCCATCGCGCTCACCTAATGTGACCGACAACATAGCCAGGAAGATGATAACGATGCTCTGGTGCGTGCTCGTTACGCCCACGCCCCCACTCCAACCCGTCCCAGGGTAAAGAAATATCGATATACCTAATGAACTCGCTCATCGTGATGCCCACGTCACCACCTGGACCAAGGATACGACGACAGTGCTGATGCACTTCCCGAGTTGTCCTTTTTTTCGTGCGAAAAGTCACAAACTCAGACAATGGAATAATTTATGAAACAAAGTGACCAAGTGATTCAGCGCCAGCACTTCAAGTTACTTGAACGGGGTTCCTATGACGCGCATAGAAAGTCCCTGATTTGGCCCTTCCGGGGTTACGCGTTCCTGATACACAACACGCGAGCCACTCGTTTGGCACGCGTCGTCAACGAATTCCCCAATGGCGCAATGTCCGACTTCCGTGGGGTTGGCGGATCAACCGGGCTGCCCCGGAAGATGTCTGACCGGGGTCTCCCGAGGTGACCCGATTCAGGAATCATGTTAAATCATTGTTCTTGGTTACCACTGGCAGATCACCCTAAGTGGCGGTTCTACTTGTTCAGGCCAGGGTTCTCCTCCCTTATAGACGCTTATTCTGCTGACAACAAGGAATTACACAAGGAATTACACAGGTGGTTCTGGCTGCAGCTCGGCTAGACGAATGCACTATTTACCATAGAGGTGAGTGTCCATTTTATCAGCGTTATTGTGTTGGGCTCAAGGGTGGCACCGTCTCCCGGCCTTCACAATAATGCTGTAAAACATGAAACAGGTCCAATGCATACGACCCAGCCAACGATCCGGAAGCATCAAGGTTTTAGTTCCATCTGATACGCCAGTCAAGCACGAGATGCTTTGTGTTCACTTTGCTCCATCGGCAAACCACAGTGATACAAGTGTTTCCCGATTCAATCGCTAGACACCTATAGACAACGTCGGACATATTGAATGCAGGCACTCGATCCTCTGTGAGACTGGTACCGTACGCTATACAAACACTATATACACAACACTTCCAGTCCTTGTATCAGCTCCTTTCCGCTAGCGAGAAAGACTATCTTTTCAGTAAGTAACTTCTGCCACCCTCCCCCTTCCGAGTTTTTATACAACAGGAAGCCAAAGTATTTTTCATCACGGTAGAGTATACCTTCATCAGGGTTACCAGTCCATCCATAGTCAATGACACCAATCGCCATGCGTTTAGCTTTAGAGTGCGAAGGCTGACCTTGAGAGTGCAATATAGTAACTTTGGTGACCGAAGCTGGATGCCGAAGCGGCACGGGATCATAGCTCGCTGCCCCCACCGGTGGAAGGCTGACGTCGAGGATGATAACGCGAATGCGCAGTTGATTGAGATCAATGGACAAGGAACGATCCCCGCATAGGCGATAGTGGTGGCGGGTTTGTTTGAGATATTTTTCGTGGTGTTGTTTTCCATATCCCGCCGGAGATGGTGGTAACCCGGGATGGTCGCGTGAGCATAGTCCTGCCCAGGCGAAGATGTCACATTCCCCGGATCTGGGAATGACGTCGACCATCAACCTAGTGAACGCCTTCTCCCCCTCCCCGTAGTCGACAGATATACGGGAATCGAAAATCGCCATGAGGGAGTATGCCTTGTCCTCAACCGTGGTTGTGTCCCGTCTCGATGCCCAGCACAATTTGGACCTGATCCTGTCCGGACCAGGCCAAAAGGTATGCAGATCGTCGGCTGGAATCCCAGATGCTTTCGAGAGCAGCTTGAGAAAGCTTTCATCTGCCTTGTCGTTCTCGATGTAATCGTTGTTGAGAGCCTTCCACTCTTCTCCATAAAACTTCATTCTGGTGGGCGCAAGTATTTCTGTCAACGTAAATCCCCTATGAAACCACATATCGTGGCCGATGTCCGACGGATCGGATGCTGAGGCAAGGTGTGCAATACACACATAGGCGTTGCGGTACCAGTCGAATAAGGACTGGGTTGCCGACTGCCGTTCCGCTTGATTCGTGTAGTCAATGCAGACTATATCGGCCCAAGCAAATCGACACCTAAAAGAGCGTTTTGCGATATTGCAAAATTGCTCTACTTTGTGCCAGCCATGGCCAGTGCGTGGCGCGTCTGACACCATATCGCGGTAGCGGAACCGGTCCAACCCCCGGCGCCACGTATGCGACAGAATGGCGTACTTGATGACGCCCTTCACCATCGTTCGAATGACATCTTCCCTACGCTGATTTGCGTACGACGTGTGTCGTTCAATATCCGCTTCGTCGATGGACTCGATTGTGGTTCGATGCGCGTTTCTGACCGCATCAATGTCTACAAGACATAGAGGCTCTGAGTCGAGATCGATGAATCGAAAGGGTACATTTTCTTCGCTGGTGTAATCCTCGAATATGGCGATAACTTCGGGAACGGTCATGGATATTCTACGGGGGAAATGTCAGCTATGCATTGCGTAGCGATGCGTAGACCTATACTCGCCTACAATGTTGGTGGGAAAGGAGTGTAAGGGTTCCCTCCAAGTTGCCGAGTCGCAAAAATAGCACGATTTGAAGTTTTGAACCGGTTCAAGTTGTTTTTAGCCCGGACCGGCGGGCCGTGGGCCGCATGTAGTACTGAGCAGTTCCCAATCACCATTCCGAGTTTTCTTCACATGCCAGTTGCTCGAGCATGGTGCGTCAACCATCCTCACCAACTTAGTGGGAGGTCTGCTGATACCACTCGATCCCAGTCGTCAAACTCGGATGTTGTCGGTGTTTTCCACGACCACGTCTTCAATTATATGCCCGCTCACCTTCTCTATATCGACAAATCGAGCATACGTTTGATCGATCGCGAAGACTTGCATCGTATATTCAGCCTGGAACACGCAACCGAAGAAGAAGTCGCCTCATTGATGGCCAAATCGCCGCATCGCACCAGAGAGGAAGCGATCAGAATCCTCGTCGCACAGACGCTCAAGTATGCCATCCTCTCGCATCGCTGGTCGTTGGCAGGAGAGCCGACCTTTCAGACGGTGACGGAAGACGGTTTAGATGGGGACTCACTGGGATATGAGAAGTTGAGGCGCTTCTGTGCCACGGCGGAGTCGCTTGGGTGCAGGCTGGTATGGGCAGACACATGTTGCATTGATAAAAGCAGCAGTGCAGAGCTCGACGAGGCTATACGCTCCATGTTCAAGTGGTACCGAGACTCCGCCGTTTGCATCGTCCTTCTCGCCGAGGCGACGAGTCAGGACGATCTCCAAGGCGATCCTTGGTTCACGAGAGGCTGGACTCTCCAAGAGTTGCTCGCTCCAGCGAGAATCAAGTTCTACGGCGCGGACTGGTCTCCGCTGAGCACCTTTTCGAACGACAAGGAAAACACCGCAATCATGCACGTCGTCTCTGAAATCACCGGCATCGACCATCGTAACCTCCACTACTTCAGTCCCGGTCTCCTCAGCGTCAGAGAGAAGATGCTATGGGCATCCACTCGGAAGACAACTCGAGTCGAGGACGTGGCGTATTCGCTCTTGGGCATCTTTGACATCAGCATGCCCATTGCTTATGGAGAAGGAAAGCGGGCCTTTCGTCGTCTCATGGAGGTCATCGTCCACGACTGTCGCGAATGGCAGATTTTCGCGTGGGCGGGACCCCATTCTCCATACGCCACTTCGTTCCCCGAGTCCCCGTCCGGGTATTGCGCATTGAGCGATGATACTGCCGCGCTCATGCTCAAATCGAGTCGTCTTGTGCATCGGTCATGGGACCTGCGAGTCGGTTATCCTTTCTACGCTATGACGAAAAAAGGACTCGAGTTGGAGGTTCTCCTGGTAGAGATGATGTTGCACATTCGCCGAGAGCCGATCGAAGGAACTACGCATGAGCGGCTTACACTCAGCCCCGGCTCTGAGAACAAGAGGTTCTTTGACAACATTCAAGTTGTCTGTGACACCAGATTCTTGCTTTTTTCTCAGTGGGCAGTTGGTATTATCAATTACCAGACCGATGGCGCTGGTGACCACGAAAGAATGGCAGAGCTTGAAGCAGGGAAGGAATACGTCTGTTTCTTCCTTGGGACTGGAATTTATAGCCCTTATAGAAAGTGGGAGAAGATAGAAACAGCAGAAGTCCTTACTATTCGTACCAAAGAGGTCCTGAGAAGACCTGTAACGACTGTGTGGCTATAGCGTTATGCTGGCGGCGTCGCTAAAGGATGTGCTGTTCAGCGTGTTAATGCTTTGTACTAGTTAGTTGAAAATTTAAACAACCAATTGTAGCAATCAGTGCGAAAACAACTTGAAGACGCTCATTAATTTGGCATCGAATGTCCACCCGACTGAGCTGGATCCGCATCCTGCGCTTTCGCCTCCGAAGGTCCTGTCGCCACCAGAGCACCTGAAAGCGTACATTAGTAAATTGCGCGAGCGACCACTCAAAAACTGGAACAGCACAAGATAAAGAGGACACATACCTTTCTCAATCCTTTTCTCTGACATGATCTCACCCACGTCCACCGTTGGTGCGGTGAGCCCCGTACTCGCAAGCGTCAACGTCGGAGGTGAAGTCGCGACACGCCACGTCCCAAGTTCGGGAAATTGGTATGTACGGGGCCGCCTTTTCTCTATCGCATCTATATGTGTGCCAGACGTCTCATCCCATGAGTCGACTTGTGCTTGTTGTCTCCCAATGTTGCCCGCCCATACACTGGCGAAGACAACACCAAACACGGCGAGCATGGTATTTACGAGGACGATATCGTTCACGGAGAAAATGTTGACGTTGCGATACACGACAACGAGCTGAGCAATAGAGAACATAGATGGAATCATGAAGTTCGAGAGCGCGAAACGGGACAAGGTGCGCATGCGCCGAGCAAATGTCACTATAGCGCCGAGTTTTGGTCAACTTTGTCTGCTAAAGGAAGGACAGACGGAAATGTAACGTTTACCTCTGTTCGGAAGTATGTTACTCGTGATTCCATGTCCAGTCCCCCGATCACGGATGGTCCATAGGAAAGCAAGCGATGCATATCTGCCAGTTGAGAGGAGAAGATCTTTAGAGCATTATGAAACGGAATTGTCAAATAACACTCACGCATTGTCCACCACCTGCGCGGACCATTCAATTTTAAGGTATGGGGTCGTCGCCCAGACGACGGCAATGTTTTGGGAACCGAGAAGCCCACTTGCAGCATCTGCCAGGACCTTGGTGAAGATGATCAAGTTGATGACGCGAGCAACCTTGAGGAAAATCGGGAGGGCGGTCAAAAGAGTGAAACGTGTTAGACCGAGATGGCTGAGTGGGTGAACAGAGATGAGGCGGACAAGCAGGGTGAGGTCGACAAGAATGGATTGAACAGCACCAAGGATTCCGATGGCAATGTTTATCTAAGGAAAATATTGATGAGACGAGGCACATCCGGGGGATGAGTGATTGGCTCACCGACGCCGGCCATGGATCCTGAGGGGACAGTATGGAATGAATCTGCAATCGATCGTCAGTAACAGCGCATGCTGTATCGACTCTCGACTCACAGCGAGTGCATCAATCACGACACCTGCGGCGAAAGCGAGGATGACAACTATCACATTGAGGACAAATATAGGCCGTCGGCGACCTTGTGGGGTAGAGAAGTAGAACAGTGCAATCAAAAGAGGCAAAAGCAGGGTTAGGAAAGTGTGCCCAATCATGATGGAGTTCAGCGATGGCTTTATGATAGCATTGAGGCCTTGTGTCGGCGGAACTACTGAAGGCGTCGCTGGTGGTGTCGGTGAAACCGCTGGAGGTGCCGGCCGAACTGGTGGTGACACGGGCCCACCAGGATTCGTGACAGTACCCGACATGGTTAGGGAATGGGGTTGGGTGAACGACCTGGAGAGCTACATGCACATGGACCTTAAAACAGCAGCTACAGAAAGTGTCAGCCGGGTCATATGGTTCTGGGAAAGACAAATTGACGATGAGAAAACGCTGGTGGTTCGCTTCTACTTCAAATCGGACCTCCAGTGAAGCAGCACGTGCGTGTAGTAGCGGAGAGTTTTCCGGATCCCGGATAATCCATCCACTGGCAAAGACTCGGAGGGAGAGGATGCATCATGCCGACTGAGGCCAGGATTTACATGAATTGTTTTCACCTCACCTAACCGAGCGTCTGAGACCTCCCAAACGGTCCTGGGAATAGATAGCATCACTGAGAAAACAGAAGAGTTGATGATGGTGAGTTACAACTAGGGCCACACTACCATGACGGTCAGCAGGAACGACCGTACCGTAATGGGCGTGGCCCCTTCGGCACACACCTACTTGGTTGGCCTAGATCATGTATCATAATATTAAAGTGATGTGGCTAAAACCTGACGAATTCCTGACGAGGTTCACATGCCGGTGTAAGTTCAAACACAAAGATGCAACAAACAAGGAAAGAACCATCAGAAGTAGTGCACGAGGATAATCTGGCCCCAAGTTGCGCCTCACTCTAGTAACGTTGCCAACCGTCACGGTCCTAAAATAGCGCCAGGGCCAGGCACGAAAGTTAACGTGAATTAAAACTCGCTTGATATTATTTCTGAGATCAAAGTATACTGCTACAACGGGTGGGCTTGGATCAAAGTTGGGAGATGGGCCTCCGATTGAAGCTTATATGGAGTCCAGCGGATCATTGAAATCAAGAACAAATGCAAGTCCAACGAAGAAAATCATTGACAATACAAGTTCGTATTCCACGTTTTGAATCACTAACTTAAACACTCTCAAGGAATTCCTAGACAAGTGCACAAGGTATGCACTGTGCATGTACTCGCCCTGAGCACCATTCATAACGCGAGAGTGTTCTAATCCTTGGATAGACCAGACATAG
>JBBPOD010000632.1:0-15832 GCA_038091255.1 Tylopilus intermedius | reverse complement strand
GAAAAGCTGTTGTCTCACAACATCTCCATCGTTGCCTAACCCAATGGATTGGTTCTTTTGCCTTTGGAACGGGATGCAGCAGTTTGTCGACAAGTACCGGAGACCTTCGCCGGGGAATATAATGAATACGCTGACAATGCGCCTCAACCTGGATGCCCAAACAGCACGGGCATTCCTCGAGAACATGGATCGAGGGGATGCATATCAGAGCGGCAGAGGTGGAGAGGGTGCTAGTGGACCTCGGGGTGTGCCTGCGCCGGCGGTGAGGGTAAACAACCGAGAAGGTGGAGGTGACCCGAGGTCCGCTACGTCACCGAGATCTCGAGAATCGGACGCGGGGAGAAGGGGTCTCGAACCTCATAGAGTGGGCTCAATGGAGATGGCGCAGCCTCGGAACGCGTTGGATCCAGGGATGCGGGGCAATGAGCCTCCGAGAAGGAGACAGACGGCCGAAATGGCGATCACCCCATCTTCATCACGATATTCGAATGCAGTGGAAGAAGACGGAGTGGGTGGCCAGTGGGACGATAGTGCTCGAAGGAGGGAAAGAGGAAAAGTCAAGGTTGAGCCTCGAAGGGCGAATGCCCCGATGGAGACATATACCAGGACTGAGATGGGTGTGTCGAGTCGTACGTTGGATTCCCGGGTGTCCATGGAAGACATTCGGAGCAACTTTCCTCATGATCTTACCGGCTATGTCACGAGATCCAGTGAACATCCATTCGCCTCGGGCAGCTTTGGAGACATATATAGAGGCAAGTTCACTGTAAAAGGCGAGTCGACTGAAGTACGTCATGGAGTTCTCATCACGGACAAAAGCTAAATAGCTATCAGGTCGCGATCAAAGTATATAAAGTGTACCTGCAACATGACCAACATCGGGACGACAGGTTGAAGGTACATTTTAGCCAGTTCACGAAGCGTGACTTGGTTATTGATCAATGCGGAACAGCGATTTCGCAGAGAAATCACCGTGTGGCTAAATCTACACCATCCACACGTTTTGCGCTTGTATGGGACCATCAGAGATCGCAATACGTACCCAGACATACCTGCTATGGTATGCCCATGGGTTGAAAATGGTGCGCTGTCAGGCTATCTTAACGAAAACAAGGATCTATCGGTGACACAAATATTGATACTGGTGGGTGATATCCATCGTGACTCGAAACTCGGAACGGCTGAAGACCGTTTGTTAGCTGAACGACGTGGCTCGTGGGTTGCAGTACTGTAAGTTATCCTGCAATCCTTTTGATTTTCCCCTTTGACAGCGGATGCCCCGGCGAATAGTGCATTCCCAGGGTGTGATTCATGGTGACCTGTCAGGTGTACGTGTTTTCGGTTGCATTTCTTATTCATCACTCATCCTTGAAAAAAAAACAGTCTAATGTACTGGTTCAGGCTGATGGGAGGGCTTGTATTTCCGATTTTGGTTTGTCCACGTTGTTGACAATGATGGGAGGACCATCCATGACAACTAGTCGTCGGACCGAGGGTACGGTGAGGTGGATGGCCCCCGAGCTTCTCAATCCCCACAGCATTCAACGATCAGGACCCACCATGCGAAGTGACGTGTATTCGTTTGGAAGCATCATGTTCCAGGTATGTGGTGGTGACTAGATCCCTGGTGATACAACTGTGGTTAAACTGGGACGGCAAGATTTTGACAGGCAACATCCCCTATCACCACCTCTCTCGGGACGTGCAGGTCATTGTTGCCATCTTGAATGGCGCGAAACCCGATCGACCTCTCCAAAGGGTGCTCACTAATGGGAGATGGAAATTCATCACAGAGTGTTGGTCTGATGGAGGACGTCCTTCGAGCGACGAGATCGTTGACTTTACGCAGCGGGAGCTCGCGAAAACCCCTCTGCCTCACATAATAGTTTGCTAACAAGAATGTCACTCTACCCATGGATGAGTCCATTCTACACTGGCAGTCCGTTGCATAATAAATTTCAGCTGTGAGAGCACGGAGATCTTGTTTGACTTTGTTTGTCTAATAAATACCTAGAAATTAACGTTGATCAACCTTGAAATGGCCACCGCTCAGACTCAAATGGCGCCTCAGCTGACCACCATGCTCAGAGAGTGGATTGTCATATGGCACTATGAACATGGCTAGGAGGTTTCCGAGTTGGCTTCTCTTGCTGGCTGCCCACAGTTGCGCTCAACGCGTCCCATCGCCTTCTGCCAGTCGCCCTCTGTACCTCCCGGCCCTCCAACTCGACGGAGCACGTTCGTTTCGACGACGCGCTTGTTCTGCTCGTTCATGGAACATATCTCATTGGTTGGGCGCAGTCAACAACCTTCGCACGGTCCAAATCGACCTCGACGACTCCCTTCGCCTCCAACACGCTATTTGGACCTCCTGGCCCTATATCTCGACGCGACCTGGGTCAACATGCGCATGCGTGGCACATTTTGCTGCATCAGGTGGGACTTTGGGTGGCTTGTCGTGCACCTTGGGTTGATGTTCGTCGTAGTCGTCGTCCATGGCCTCTTCGCCCCCTTTCGACTCGATCTCCTCGACTCTGCTCGCCACCTCGCTTTTCCGTACACTTAGGCTCGTTGGGCGACTCTGTGAACGCGTCTGGACTTGGATCGTCGTCACTCGTCGCACCCGCAGGGTCTTCCGACTGTCATGTTGGATCCGTCGCCGCCGTGTTGGCCGGGTAGTCTCGCGATGACTTTCGTGCACTCGCGCTAGTCCTTGCTGGCTGGTCCGTCTTACGCATGGTGCCTCCGTCGCTCCGTTCTGTGTACTCCCCCTCGAGCGACATGCTCTGTGGTATGTCTGGTCTCGTCGTGATGATCTCGTCTCCGGACATCTTCACTCAACTATTTCTTCTTTGACATGCTTGACATGCGCTCGACATTCTTCATCGGCCTCTTCCCCACTCTTCACCGTGTTGCCTGCCACTCCCTGGAGTGGTCTCAACTCCCCCAGTTGGTTCCACGACGTGCCCGTTGGTCTTGTTGGCTCTGCGCATGTTGCGTACGGGCTCGCAATGTCAGTCGCCACTTTGTGGAAATGCTGACTGGTCGGTGTGATTGCCGACTCGGTTGGTGATGTGGTAAGTATGACTGTTACACCTTGTCATGGTTTCCACGGTCGTCTTGTGGGCCGCTCGCTGGGATCGCGAGGCTTACGCCGTCAGTCTTACGGAGATCTGTGGTCGTCTCTTTGCCGCGGCTGCGCCTTTGTTGATTCTTACATGCGGCGTTCTCCCTCTGTCTCAGTCCCCTTACATGTACATGTAGGAAACAAAATGTATCACTGTATGGTCATGCGTGTGACGGAATCACCTTTGAGGGTTTGGGGGGCAGGGCGTTATAAACCATACTGGGTTGTGCCACACTGCCACGGATGTGGCCCTTCGGAACGTAGTACTATGGGTATACCCGAGTGTTACAATTTTTGTAATCCATGTGGACCCAACAACACTCCGAACGCTGGATGATGATGCCACGATGCGGCAAGGTCCCCACATGCCACTACAAATACTAAGCTGAGTCGGCAAATAGGTAACCCAGGGACTCCTAAGTACCATTGCGGCGGGTCAGAAATAACTTATGCGAAGACCTTCTCATGTGCTTAGGTCCCGTGGTCCAGGTCAGACGCCGTAAACCCCCTAACCAGGTCAGGGCAGCCTGCCAGGCTGGCGCTTTCTAGACTCACGAGTCACCAATCACCAAAGCTGACCATCGCCCTTGAAAAATGAGCCCAGATCACCCTCGACTTCCAAAGGTGGGTATCCTCTTCTTCAAAACCGTAATTCTGCTCATGCCGTCGTCTGGCTCGGTCTAGTTTCCCTCACAGATCGTGCAGAATTCCCCAGCGGCGGGTTATCTGCGGCAAGGAATACCCACGAACGTCCAAGACATGTCCCAGACTGCAAAGCAACAGCATTCTGGTTATCCTCAGCCACAGACCTCAGGCTCGTATTACCCGCCAAGCTCTGTTCCAGTTCAAGCCCCCGAGTACGACCGGCGTGACCGCGGTCGTGAAATTGGTAATGCTCGAGCGAACCGCTATCACTTACTGAGCTGACGCTCACACAGAGCCTACTAGTGCGTTGAGGCAACGGTTTGCCGGTGGGCAGTTGTCTGCCAGTGTAACTGAGCAGCCGCTTCAAACACCCCCACAAAACGCCAGGCGGCGTGACGGTGGTCATGAAACTGGTAATTCTCGAGCGAATCGTTATCACTTACTGAGCTGACGCTCACGCAGAGCCTACTAGTAGTGGTGCATTGAGGCAACCGTTTGGACGGTCGCCTGTAGCTGCTCAGCCGCTTCAAGTTCAAATACCCCCACAAAATGCCAGGCTGCGTGACGGTGGTCGCGAAACCGGTAATGCCCGAGGGAACCGTTATCGCTTACTGGGCTGATGGGCGCTTACACAGAGCCTACCAGGCAACCGTTTGGACAGTCGTCTGTAACTGCGCAGCCGCTTCAAATACCCCCACAAAACGCCAGGCGACGTGACGGTGGTCGCGAAACTGGTAATGCTCGAGCGAACCATTGCCACTTACTGAGCTGACGGGCGCTTACACAGAGCCTACCAGTGCGTTGAGGCAACCATTTGAACAGTCGCCTGTAACTGCACAGCCGCTTCAAACGCCCCAACAAAACGCCAGGCGACGTGACGGTGGTCGCGAAACTGGTAATGCTCGAGTGAACCATTGCCACTTACTGAGCTGACGGACGCTTACTCAGAGCCTACTACTGCGTTGAGGCAACCGTTTGGACAGTCGTCCGCAACTACGCAGCCGCTTCAAACACCCTCACAGAACGTCACGCGGCGTGACGGTGGTCGTGAAACTGGTAATGCTCGAGCGAACCGCTATCACCTACTGAGCTGACGGGCGCTTACACAGAGCCTGCTAGTGCGTTGATGCAAGCGTTCGAACAGTTGTCTGTAACTACGAGAAAAGTCAATGTCGTCCTCTTTGGTGAACAGGGCGCCGGGAAAAGCGCTGTGGTCAACCTCATCGCTTCCAAGACCATCGCCCCGGTCCCATCGGGTGTCCGTGGCTTCCCGCTGCAGTCGACTCGGTATGACAATCGTGTCGATGGAGTGGACGTCTCAATCTTCGAGACCGCTGGCCTGGATGAGCTAGAGATTAGGACAAACGATTATCTCGTCGTCCTCGAAAAGGCTCATGATCTCGTGCATAAATTAAGCTCCGCCGGTGGTGTCCATCTTCTCCTTTTCTGCGTGCGCGGAGATAGGTTGACGGCGACAACACAAGTCAATTACCGATTGTTCTCCGAAGTCATTTTCCAAGCAAATGTGCCTCTAGCGCTTGTTGTTACTGGCCTGGAGGGGGAGAGAGAGTTGGGGGATTGGTGGGCGAGGAACAAGGCGTTCATCGATCGCTATGGGATCAAGAATGACGGCCACGCATGCATCACCACAATCCCGGGCCGCTCCCCGGTCCAAGATTACAAATATACCGAGTCGCACAGGAAGATTCGCGAGCTTCTGAAAAGCTGTTGTCTCACAACATCTCCATCGTTGCCTAACCCAATGGATTGGTTCTTTTGCCTTTGGAACGGGATGCAGCAGTTTGTCGACAAGTACCGGAGACCTTCGCCAAAGAATATCATGAATACGCTGACAATGCGCCTCAACCTGGATGCCCAAACAGCACAGGCATTCCTCGAGAACATGGATCGAGGGGATGCATATCAGAGCGGCAGAGGTAGAGAGGGTGCCAGTGGACCTCGGGGTGCGCCTGCGCCGGCGGTGAGGGTAAACAACCTGGAAGGTGAAGGTGACCCGAGGTCCGCTACGTCGCCGAGATCTCGAGAATCGGACGCGGGGAGAAGGGGTCTCGAATCTCATAGGGTGGGCTCAATGGAGATGGCGCAGCCTCGGAACGCGTTGGATCCAGGGATGTGGGGCAATGAGCCTTCGAGGAGGAGACAGACAGCCGAAATGGCGATCACCCCATTTCCATCACGATATTCGAATGCAGTGGAAGAAGACGGAGTGGGTGGCCAGTGGGACGATAGTGCTCGAAGGAGGGAAATAGGAAAAGTCGAGGTCGAGCCTCGAAGGGCGAATGCCCCGATGGAGACACACGTCGGCAAACTTGCACAAACGTGACATGGGGATGGCGGTGCGGCGCGGCTGTGACCGTGGTTGATGGGACGTTAGCAGCTTGACATTGTCAAACCGACGATAAAGTTATAATATCAATGTGGATTCCTCATGTAGTGCCTACTAGTATTTGCTTATCCGGGAAGCTTCAAGTTCTTCCCAACAAGCTAACGAGAAGAATGCCGTGATACAGCATCGCCACTAGTCACTAGCAAGTTCAAGAGATCGTTTCGATCGCTCAAATTCCAGTTATCGTTTGAGCATATTCCAAGTAAACCGTAATGGCCTAGTAACTCACCGCGGGACGTCTACGCGAGGCATCCTGTCTCACGGCGCGGATATCCGCTGTGGATGCCAGAACCAAACATGAACCTTCCAGATGAGTCTGTATTCAACAAGGGCTCAAGATTGGAGATGTTGACGTTGTAGTCCCAGAAGATGGCAGTTTCGACGTCTTTTTCGACTTATGCTTACCCCCTACTGATTCGCTTCATCGAGAAACCAGCGTTCCCAACAGAAGTTTGTGACATTTTCTGGGCTTGGCAGTGCAAGACAGCGAAAGTGTATTTGGGATATTGATTTTGGAAGTACATTGTCCAAGAACCTGGTGAGAGTTGGATCCGCTGCGTCGGTGTTCGATCACCCCATCGATTATGACTGTATCGGATACATCATGCCAGTGTGCACTGGTGTTTGTTTCGTTATCTGTGAATGGAAGCTCTGATTGACGATCTGGACTCCAGAATGAGGACATCTAACCCCAACATCGTCCTCCCAGCGTAGTGGTTTCGAGGGTGCAAGAAAGCACTATTCAGGCCTCAAAAGGACCTATACATTCAACCCCTTCAAGTTTATAGATCTTGCGGTTCGGCTAATCATTCTATCCAGAGCAGGGAGATACCAATCAGCCTTAGGATAGACATCATGCGTCAATGCGAGAAAACGTTTAGCGAGTGTCCGGCACCATCGTGTCGTGCATGCGCTGAGAATGGGCTCGAGCCCGGGATTCGAGCTCGAGGAATGTCTCGTAGAGAGAACTTGAAGCACGTAGGATATCAAAGGGATACCTCGTCATAATGTCCTCAAATCTACCATTTTCCTCCCTCTGTCCCGCTCGATCGCACTCTTATTCCTGAGGCCGCTTCCCTTGTCCAACCGCCTCATACCACCGCCGACGCCATCACCCATACCCAGCGGTGCATGTCCAGCCTGGAGCATTCTAAAGAGCGCCTTGATGACCATGAGCGGATTCCTGCTCCCCCACACCTTTGCACTCGCGTCCTTGATGCCCGCCGCCTTGAGCACCTGGTGCACGTTCGGATTACACCTCAACCCAAACCCAACTGGCCTCGGCCGCAAAATAATCTTCGTACCCCCAAACTTGCTCTCCATATCCGTCCAAAACGTCCTCTTCTCGAAGCGTTCCACGTAATCCATCTCGCGAAGGGCCTTTGCGAGCGCCTTGTCCCGCGCGACGGCGGCCTCTTCATCCTTACCCTCGCCGTATCCGACGAGACCGTTCCCGTTCCCGACGACGACGAGGGAGTACATCGAGTGTATTTTGCCCTTGCCAGTTTGTTGTGTGACGCGGCGCATGATGAGCGGGTAGACGTGGAGCTTGCCAAGCTGCCGTGGGGACACGCGCGTCGTGTCGCCTGTGCTGCCGACCATCTCGTCGTCGTCGTCCTCCTCGGCATCTTCCTCACGCGCGTCTGTACGTGCGGCGTCTTGGGCAGAGGTGTCGTAAAAGTTGCCGACGATCATGGAGGGGTCATTGCGGACGATGACGCGGTTGGCGAACGGGGCGCGTCGGGTGGGGGGAAAGTCTGCGACGGAGTGCTCGTCGAGAAGTTTGTCGTATTGCATGAGGTCGGGGAGGAACCCATCTTGAGGGACGTCTGCAAGGTGTATCCCGAGCGCAGAATTGGGTGACTCTGTGCTGGGCAACGGTTCAACCTGAGTGGTTTGTGGAGGTTTTCCCGATGACGAGGGCGTTGAGTAGGCTCTTTGTATGTGTAAATGAATACGCGACCATGACCGTTGTGGCCTGCGAGATACGGGAACAAGACAGAGCCTGTTCATGCTCCTGTTTGCAAGTGGAGAAAACCAAATTTGCGTGGTATGGCGTTGTTTGTCTTTTTCCAAGTTTGGGAGTGTCGAAGTTGACGCACGCGACGATGTCAGACCAAGGCTCGAACTCGGTCGCTACAGATCTCAGTGGCACAGAACATTCAAACCTGTTTGGCTACATAGATCGCGACAAGTAAGTAGTGTTCACGGTGGCGCGTAGCTCAGCTCGTCATGAGCATTGATCTTGTATAACGATAGCGTCCATGGACTGAATCTCGCCGTCCCTGAGCAAGCCAAAGCACTCATTAAACCCTGGTCCGAACGCGAGGATACGACCCAGTTCGCAGATTCGGGCGTAGATGATCAGGTAAGAACGAACCAAGATGAACCTGGAGGTGACACCATCATGCGACCCTGCTGCCCAGATGATCGTACACGTTCCCTTTTCCCAGAACGTGCGGATCAAATCCGTCATACTCAAACTCGGTAAAGTGCCTTCCTTGCCTTGTGCGTGTGCATTCTGCCCATCACCCATTATGCGATCTCTTCCCCCCCTTTTATGTCGCCCATCCTTCACACACTGCCCCACTCCCTCCCGATCGACTGGTGCTACGCCGGATGACCCGCACCGCTGAACAGGACGCGGCGAATCGACGCCACGGCATCTCAAGATCTTCGCCAACTATGCCAACATCATCGATTTCGCAGATGCAGAAAACACCAAACCACATCTCGACATCAGTCTTCTTGAAGGGGAAACAAGGGTAGTAGAGTACCCTGTGAGAGTGGCGGCATTTACGAGCGTGCACGCGTTGAGCCTGTATTTCGTGAGTCGTGTGTCTCTTGAAACTTTGTGCAGCGTGCCCTGTGCGCAGCGCTTCTTTTTCCTTGATGTTACTATATCTGGCGGCTCATCATTACACTGGATCACCAGGGAGATTCGGTCGGCGGCGATGAGTCGCGAGTGTATTATGTAGGGTTCAAGGGTGACTCGAAGACGAACAGAAAAGAAGGCTCAAATAAGCTCGAGATACCCGCTGCGGATGGGGCCGATGCACCCTTGGTCGACCGTCTCAAGCAAAACGTCGGCGGACGGCAGACCACAGCGCGATAGGGGAGTTTCCTTTTGTGGAGTACTTAGGGTTAATTTGTACATTTTCTTGAACCCTTGCCTCCTGCCTCATGCCCGACCCTGAAACTTTGCTCGGGCGGTGGCTAGAGATGCTTGCGGTGGAGGACGACATCGTACCCAATGCTACACCACCGTCCATTCCTGACCCACATATCATGGAGTGGCACTGGATCGGCGCACCGCTGCACATTCATACCGCACGGACACCCGCATCCCTGCAAGCGGAGCAGCAGACGGAACGTATCGATCAGGTTTGCTTCCATCCCTCGCTTTGAATCGCCAGATAGATGGGTCACTCGTTCTAGTCCAATGCAGCGCCTCATCCCCACTGTTGGATCGGCCTCTCTGTCGGGTGGCCGCATGCCGACCTCTCGCTGAGACGCTTCGGCATGATACACTGCAGCGCTGCACCATATATCACTATCACCTCCCAGTTCGCGTTGCCGCGCATGTTCCTATACCACCGCACACCCTTGGGCTCACTCAATGGAATACCAGAGTACGACGCAGCACCAACGAGCACGTTATTTTATCCCGATTCATTGTTACCACTTCCTTCGTCGTGACCTTACATACGTCATTTTCAGGAGCAAACTCGAATTACTTTCAGCAATCAAACAAGATACACGAGCCTGTGCTTTTACAATACTCATAAAAACAAAAGAAATGGAATGTAATCATAACTCATTGCAATACGTCGCGAATCAACGTCTTTTTTAATCACTGCGGTGGCTGGAGCGAGTGTCGCTGGTGCTCACTGACATCGAGGATCCAGCCGACCGAGAGCGTGAGCGAACATGATCCCGGGTCGACTTGGGTGATGCGGATCGCTCTCGTCCTCTCCTCTCATCCCGACTATCATCACTGCGTGGGGGAGGAGAGCGGTCATCACGAACAGGAGACTCACTCCTGTCACGTCCGCGTCGCGGAGGCGGCGATTCGTACCGATCACGGAAACGACGTGGAGACGGAGAGTGCGAACGGCGTCGCGGCGGTGAGGCAGAACGCTCCTGCGCTCGACGAGGCGGGGGTGATCGCCGACGGGAATACACAGGCGAACGTGGGCGACGACGGGGGGCCGGCTCCGGTGATCGCGACCTCGAGGGTGACCGCGACCGCGTTCGCGCACGCTCTTCGCGACGACGCGGTGGGGATGCCCTCCTATACGAGTCTCGCCCTGCCCTCTCGCGATGGTGGGGCACAGGCGGCGGCGGCATCCTTTCCCTTCTCTTGGCCTCCTCTGACTCGCGCTCCCTTCTCATCCGATCCTCCTCTCGCCTCCTTAAACGATCCCGCTCTCGCTTTTCTGCTTCCCATCGCTGGCGTTGCTCCTGAAGCTTGGCTCGCTCCTCCTCCCGTCGCCTCTCCCGCTCCTCGCGCTCAACAAGCCGGTTCCGCTTGTGTTCTTCCTGCTTCTCACGATCAAACGCATCGCCTTCGACATAGTCTCTGCGTGTACCGAGTGCACGGGCCATCTTGTCCAACTCGGTCTTTTTGGCGGCGGCGATAGCGTGCGTATCGGACGATTTGAGATTTTTGGCAGAGGTGGCGAGCGAGGCGAGGTCCGCCAACAGCTCCTCGCGCAGCGCCGCCACCTTGACCTCTATCTCGGCTTCCTCGAGTCTGTCGGCAAAACGGGTCAGCAACACAAAGGGAGGCAGACAAAGAAAAGAAAAAAACGGACCCATCGTCCTCGAGTTTTATCTGCAACTCCAAACATTTGACTTCCACTTTTCGTTTTCGCTCGTGCTCGAGAATCGCTTGGTCTGGTTCCCTGTGCTTGGGAGGCGCAATGTCCCACGCCGCAGCGCGCTCAGCGGCAGTTTCGTGCGTTCGGAGGGTGGATAGGTTTCGTTGGACGTAACCATTCGTACCACTGTCAAGGATGTATGGTAAGACAAAGATGTATGAAAATACGCTATAGCGATAGCGTACCTTCCGCGGGGAGTGGTCAACCCGATTCCGTTGTACATGGTGGTTGGATGGTTGGGTGTCTTGCTGACTAATAAGACGACAGAGTGCGATGCTAAATTCCGGTGGCGGTGCTTGTTACTCCTTGTTTCATGCAGTCAACTTGATGTATCGCACCAGAATAAATTCCCTGAGCCGTGTATACCCATGGATGATAGCAGGTAAAACACCTCACTCGTAGTGACTGCACTTTTGGCAGGACTGTAGAGCCTTGCAGAGCTTATCGTACTAACATTCAGGTTGGCGGCCAAATAGCAGCAACAATTCCAAGAAAAGGCACCGGGGCAGGATACGGGAGCAATTATGATTTCCAGATCGACAGCAGCCTGGTTAAGGTCGGTTTGAATAACATGACGTATCAACATGTCTGTTGTCGGTATCGCGTTTCTGTGAGCGTGTACTAAGCAGGACCCCCAGGATGATATTCGCACTTCGCCAGTTCCGTGATTTCCGTCAAGTGTCCAAGGCCAAGACGCCCAGGAGGTTTCATGCCTACGAACGTTAGGTTCGTGGATGTCATTTCCTTGACTGAGACAGCCGAGCACTCTCCATTTCGCTTGACCGACTTCCGATACGTCCCTCCCATCACATCAGTTGCCTGGCTTACTGAAACGTATAACAGATTGAGGTATACTTTGCGGCCGTTGGCGACGGCGGCGTCGCCTAAGAAAATTTAAGGGCGATACCTTTGACAAACTGGTGGGGAGCGAGAGGGAGCGAGACACTTGACCGTGACACCTAGTTCATTTTCCCGAAAAGGCACTGAATTATCCATAGACAGTCACCGCCACTTTCCAAGGAGGTTTCGCAGTTGCTTGAGGTGAGTGCCAAATTTTGGGATACGGTATCTGCTGAATCTCAATCTGCAACTTGGGTTATATGGTGCCCTCTTATGAATGTATCAGAATGGGAAGCACTTCAGGGGGTTGTCCCCACTACTCTGGCCGCATCCGCACAATCCAAGGTGACAGTTCAGCTGTCGACACTGCCTCCACGGTGAAACGAGCGACAGTCAGTACATACTCAGCCTCCGAATCTGCCAACATGCGTAGCCTACTGCCGATGACGGCACGACTTCAGCAATGTATAAATCATTAATGCCTCAGACGTTCGCTTCTTTTGAAAAACAGTCCTTCACCACTCGCCCTCACTATGCTATTTAATTTCGCCCTCCTGGCCAGTCTCTTGTATGCTCCTGCAGTTGTGGCTGGCAGTCGGCAGCATCATTCCTCATTCCTTCACCGTCTCGAAGGATCTACTGAAGACTCTTCCACCGGCACCAACTGGGTTGGTGCTTTCATAACCAAAGATCCCGTCCGTTGTATATCTCATGATCTGTGTACTTGCTTTATCTCATCCAATTTTGTTTGATAGGGAACACTCAAAATTGCTGAGGGCACTTTCATTGTCCCTGGTGTCTCTGGCCCCAGAAACAGTGCTGCCAGTATATGGGTCGGTATCGACGGCAATACATGCCAAGGTGGCCTTCTTCAGATTGGGATCGACCTTTTCCCGGGCAATGCTTATCAAGGTGATATATTACTTGTGTGTCCACAATGTACATGACTTATCGTTTGGCGTATATAGCTTGGTACGAGTGGTGGCCTAACGGCGCAGTCAACTTTGATGGCATCTCTTTCGACGAGGGGGACAAGATCAGACTCACTGTCATCGCCCATACCACGAAGAAAGGTTATGTCAAGACCGAAAACCTCAGCAAACGCCACACTGTGGAGACGCAATTCTCAGCTCCTGCTAACTCAGCGCTCTGCATGAAAGATGCCGAATGGATCGTTGAAGACTTCGAGGAGATTGATCCAACGACTAACAAACCGTTTCAAGTGCCTTTCGCTTACTTTGACCCAGTTAAAATCACCGATGCCAAGGCTGTGAGCCCAGATCACCAGACTTATGGGCTTGACCAGGCCAGTCCCTTAAACATGGTTGACAAAAACAACGACACAGTTTTGGCTGCTACCAACATCCACGGGAATATGGTCACTGTCGTGCGTGAATGGTAGTTGGATATGGAATATAGAGCGACGGAAGCTGTTTGGTTATTGGAATGTGACGGGGTCGTTTCCTTGATGTCTTTGAACGTGCTTCCCCTGCTGGCATCTACCACTGTTGCTTCTCTTGTAAACTCCGTGACCTTTACGCGCCGTCCACGCGCCCCCGAGTCACTCCACTCGCTACTCCTTCTTTCCTTTCAGTCTTGTAGATATGCATGGCTTGGTACCAGTGGTCGCTTAACAATCCAGTCGAGTTTGATAGAATTTCTTTCAACGAAGGAAACCAGGCTAGACTCACCGCCACCGCGGAATCTGAGAAGGGCCTGCTTCTGCAGTGGAACACCCGAGGTACTAGCCTGGGTAGTTTAATTATCCCGATAGACATGTACGTCCTACATAGATAGACACTTCACTACATGCTACTACATGACTCACATGCTCGCGCGCCGTTGTCACCTGTTCGACAGCCTTAAACTTTCCATAGGTGTAGCTTGACACCTTTTGGCCTAGCCGTGTAGCTGTCCCAACGTCACCGTAATGTGGCATGTTGCCATTAATTTGATGACATTTCCATGATTGATTCGCACTGGCACACTGGCAGCAGCTAATACGCACAGGGGAGCCAGCCAAGTAGACTTAGTGGCCTCCCTGTCTCAACAAGCCCAGTAGTACAGAGTAGTACCATAATTTGTAGAGAGCCCGATCACACTGTGTTTGATGTGCTACACGTCATTTCTCCATCAAATGATCGACTGCATACTTATATTCCATCGTACAAACGCGCGTCGAAAATCTACACGGGCGTTGTAGTAATGAACCCCATCACCTCACAACCGCATGAGCTCGCGCTGAGGCGCATCGACGCCGCATACCTCCCTTACATGGGCGTAGGCACAGGAGAAGGTGCGGAACTGGTGCTGTCGTGGTGGTGAAGTGTACGCACGGACGATGGTGCGGAACTGGCGCCATCGTGGTGGTGGACCGTAGGCGTAGAAGAAGGCGCGGAACTGGTGCCATCGTGGTAGTGCTGCCCAGTCGCAGAAGGGTACGCGGAAGGGGCGACACCATGTGCGGAAGTGGTGATGCCGTGGTGGCCGTGCGTAGGATCGGGGTGATATGCGGAGTCGGTGCCATTATGATGGTGGTGGTGATCATTTTCGTGGTGGGGATGAGGCTCATGGTGGGGATGGGGCTCGTGGTGAGGATGAGGCTTATGATGAGGCTCTTCGTGCACAGGACGGTGCGTGGGCTCAAGAGGGCGTGTCGAAGCCGTGCCATTAGGGTGACGCGAAGGCCGCGTAGGCGCAGAGGGATCCGCAGACATAGTGCCACTGTGGTTGTGCAAAGGCGCGGAAGGGTGTACAGAAGGAGTGGCACTGTGGGAGTGACATTCAGTGCAGAGCGTTGGCACGCCAGGCTGCCACAACAAGATCAACTCAGCATGCCGTCGATTGAGAATCTCGAGACCGAACTCACTGTAACGCAGCATATAGTATCGGGTGGGGTGGGCGTCGGAGAAGGTGCGGAAGTAGCAGCATTGGGCTTAGTGACGGGGAAGGCCTGAACAAAGGCGATCGCGGCCAAACCAGAAAGCACAGCGAAGGAGAAACGCATCTTGATCGAGTATGAGAAGGGGGGATGAGACCAGCTGAGGAACCTGGACCATCAACTAGTCATATTTATACCTTCAGAGCGGGTCAAGACCGACAAAAAAAATGGGGACTGATTACTCATTTGACTCGCCATCAAAAGATGATGCAACGCATCTACGCTGTCACATATCAGCGTGTATTATGATGGAAAGGGGGGCATGAGTCCGCCACGACATGTCATGGCTTGTCGTTACGAACGGATATCCGACGTGATAGATGGCGGCAGTGCATTCGTGCTCACCTCAATGCTCCTCAATGTCGCACCAACTGCGATAGCCCCGCCCCCCGCCATGCGGGCGACCATGTACATTTCATCCGTAGCCTTCGAGTGACCTGACGCGAACTTGAAGTCATACACTAGTCAGTCAAGTCAGTGCGGCGCGCAAGCAGGGCGAGTCGCTGGTATGATTCTGATCGCAGTCTAATAATAAGTCGCAGAGTCACGATATCTCCCATCTAAAAAACTGCAGGATGGGTGTGTCTAACCTGATGAGGTGACATGGCAGTATCATGATAACACGGTGGACCTACTCGGTTCTCGTTCATGGCGCCGCTGCATCATATAGCCTGGCGACGGAATTGGCTTTCGTCAAATTAGGTGAACGTTTGAAACGCGCAATTTAAAGGTTCAAAGAACAAAAGAGGAAAGAAGTCGAACACATACTAGTAGTCTAGGCGAACAAAGATCTAAGTCTATGAGGGGCGGGAGTGGACAAAAGTTTCACGTCCGGTATTGGCTTCCGTGGCTCCGAATATGCTTTCGTTTTTCATCACGAGAAGCCACGACGCTCCCACCTCTTGGATGGGATTGATGGCCTCGGGTTGGGTATCATTGGAAGCCTTGGCAAGGAGACGCATATAGTGCTATTGATCGTGAGTAATCAG
>JBBPOD010000631.1:0-15841 GCA_038091255.1 Tylopilus intermedius | reverse complement strand
GAAGGTGCTTGCGTGTGCAGCAAGCCCCTGGATAGAACTTGAGCCGGAAACCAAATTACCCTCAAACTTCATTGGCGTAGATCCATCTGTAACAGCCATGTTCCGCTGTTAGCAAAAGGTAGAGGCACAAAATGTGATAGGGAATATGATTATACAGTAAGCACTCCAGTCCGTAGTATCGAGGTCTCGTTCGAGCAGTCGTGGATCATCCTGATATCGTCGTCCACCGTCATGCCCACGAACCAATCATCGAAGGGGCACCACCAGTCGATGCTAGTGTCCAAACTTGAACGAGAACCCACCACCCCTTCCGCCAGCCTGGAAGAACTGCGAGAACGGATGTTCGCCATTGCCCTGGAAGCCGCCGAATGGATTGCCACCGTGGGAGTTCAAGTCGTTTGGATCGTCACCATTGTCGAAGCGCTGACGCAGTTCTGCGGATAACATGAATGACGTTTCATTAGTTGACTGTGGCAGAGACTCACCAGGGTTGCTGAGGACTTCATACGCTTCGTTAACAGCAGCCATCTTCGTTTCCGAACCGCCCTTGTCTGGGTGAGCCGTCATGGCAGCTTTACGGCTAACAATGAGGTGAATACACGTAGACTGTGATCGGAACAAAGTTCACGTACAAGGCTTTCTTGATAGTCTTGGCATCGGCATCCCGTGCAACGCCCAAGACCTTGTAGTAGTCTTTCTGCTTCGATTGCTTCAACAATCGTTGGGCTTTTTGCAACCGACCGAGTACCTGCAATACACCCACAATCAGCAAACAATCAAGTTTGAAAGTGATACAGGACGCTTACTTCGCGGTCACTCCTGCCACTACCTTCTGCCGCTCTTTCAAATGCTCTGACAGCATCGTCCCACTCCTCGCGGACGAGCAATGCTTCACCCTTTCCCACCCATCCGTCGACCTCTGCGCTGCCATCAGACATCATTTCATTTGTAGCCTTGAGAGCTTCCTCCGACATCGCCAAAAGTGCATCGCACCATGCTTCGCCCTTCTTGGGTAGATTGAGCTTGGTATACGCACGGCACATGGACCGTAGAATATGTGCGCGCCGTGGACTCGAGAGTCGCACGTCAGGGATGGGTACTGAGGATGACGAAGCGAACAGCTCGCGCGAACCATGCTTCTGGATTGCCTCTTCAAACGTAGATAGGAAACCGTCTCCGGGGAACTCTCTCGATGGACCAGCCACGAGTTTTACCACACCCATCCAGTCGTTCTCCTGTATGTGCTTGTCGAGTTTGGTGAAACTCTTCTCGAGTGTCTTTGCTAGCCTGTGAACAGGTTTACAAGAAGGCGAGTCTGGGTCTAGGTGCAAACATTGCTTGAGAGGAGCGAGATGCGAGGTATGCGAGGAGGTAGATTGGGAAGGTGGGAGAAGGAAATATGCCAATCGAAAGATGTGCATGAGCGAGGAAGTAGATGGCCGAGTGAGATGGGACAGCCGACTGTAATCACATTGATAAGTACCATAACAAACATACAGGAGAATCCGCTAACCTCAAATCGACGACAGCCCCTTGTGGATCACCACCTGCAAGGCTGCATTCAGCTCGGATGCGACGAATCTCGGTGCTGTGACTGGCGACCCTCAGGGCCTGCGTTGCTGCCTCCGAGCAGACGGTCCAAAGTTGAGCTCGTTTGGCATTGCTCGCTTTCTTCGCGGCGGCTTGCGCTTCTTTGATGTCTGTCATAAGCTCATCGACAGCAGGACTGCCCGGAACCTTTGACGCGTAGGTATCAAGAGTGCTCTTGGCTTGAGCAAAATCACCATCCTTGGTATATATCTTGGCCATCATCATGATGGCTTTGTCGAATTCGTCGGAAGTCAGTTCGAGGACTTTGGAGAAGTCGTCCAGCGCGTTGGAATGCCTGCCAAGCGAGAAATACGCGGTGGCACGTTTGTAGAAGAGAAGATAATCGCTGGGCGAGAGTGAAATCGCTTCCGTATACGACTTCGCGGAATCGCTGAATTGGCCAGCGGAAAGAAGGGCATCTGCGCGAGCGATGAGAGGTTGCAGGTTGGGGTGTGCTATTGACCCTGATGAACTCGACGGTTCACCAAGAACTGGAGAGACCAGAAGGAAAAGTCCTGCAAGTGTTGGGATCTTCATCCAGTAAATGTGTAAGAAGACGTCTGAATCAAGTTCAACTTTTACGTGACACGTTCACTCTCCCACGCAAACCCCGATGTCAGGTTAGGGTTTGTATCATGAGTGCACTTGGTCACTTGGGTATCACTCTTGCAGCCTCGAGTCGCGTTCCTGCAGTACTAGTGTTGGCGAGACCACGAGTACAGGTGTACAATACATAGCTATCAAAAGGGGCCTGCTCTCGGTACCTTGCGTTGCAATTCTTCACCTGCCGATGTCGATGCTCGTTTCCGAACTGCCCCTGAACCACCCCAGTAAGCGTCCTGCATGTAATCCAGCATAGCTAAGTCATGTGAAGGAGGAATCAACTCCCCAGCTGCCGCATTAGCTGGGCGCTTCACTTCTTGATTCACGTTTGGGGGGTATCGCGCTTCCTGATTCACCCCAGACCAGTCCCAGTTGATGATCATGAACTTGTCTTTGTCCTGTCGGTGAACCATGATATTGAGGTCGCGTACGTCACCGTGCACGAAACCCGACTTGTGAAGGTCCTTGATCGTCTGGCGAATGTCATACATGAGCGATACAGGGAGGGGCTTGGCTACCATGTCAAGCGTGCGGTAATCTGCTGAAAGGTCCTCGATCACGACCATAGTCCATTCTCCGCCAAGCCTCTCAATTCCCAAAAGCTCTGGTGCACGCCCTATCTTTTGACAGCATTGGTGCGCTTCGGGAGAATAAGCTCGAACGAATTTGACCCAGATGTCCTGTCGAGTACGAAGCAGACGTCCACGGAAGATGAGGTTTGGCCATTTCTGTTCCAGGTACTCGAACTCCTGGGATTGGCTGTCGTGAAGGTAGGACGTGGCATAAGGAAATAGCTGAGTTGGAAAGGGGCCACGAGCTCGGTAAGACGTTTGATAGTAATCTAAAAGTGTTGCCAGTGCTTTGCTCATAGCAAGAAGATGACGTGCAACTGTAGTCTGCGTCTTGGCATCGGAAGGGAAGTTTGGATCATGAAACAATGGAACCATCGAGAGTATCTCCATCGTCGGGTGTGCGTTCCACGTGGCGCCCGCGAAGGCAATGTGAGGTCCTCATTGGGAACATCTTTCAGGAATACTCGATGCAAAAAAGAAACAAGAACGTACCAAAAACCAATATCAGAAGACACGGGAAGACCGAAGGCCTTTCGCAAACCTTTTCCAAGCAAGCTTGCTGGTGATAGAAACAGGCTTGAGCGTAGGGTTCTGCATTCCCACTCCCAATTTCGTTCTTGACTTCCAAGATCCCGTATCGACAACCACTGACGGGCTCTGTCAGATCTCCATCTGTGTAAAAATTCTTGCCAGAAGCTGTTTCGACCTTGGATTACCGGAAATGATGTCCTCATTCGCTGAATAGTTTGCGAACGGTTGGGGCCCGGCCTGTTTTATTGTCTCTGGTATCTTCTTGCGGATAGAGTAGCCTCATTTCGGCGATAAATTTGGCTGCGAAAAGATCGTCCTCGGCGTTCGGGATGAGCGTCCGGCATTCATCCACGAATGTGCCAAACACGGGATGAAGCAGAGTCAAAGGAAGGGGTGGTGTTGCATTATCAATCGGTCCCCGGTTGCAATGCAGGGCCCGTTCAGGTACTTCTTGGAATTCGAGAAACGGCTTGGGTTGGGCAGTGAACGAAGGGACTACTTGCTCAGAGTCGTGGGCGGAAGTGTAATATTCCTTGCGACGGTCCGCAAGACTTCGAGTAGGGAATTCTGGTCGCAGACGAGACACCTTGACGATGACGTGAATGTATGAGGGAGTGGGGAAACTAAAGATCCTATACCAATTGCGCTTTACAGGGTGCAAAGTGGCGGAGCACCTCTTCGCGTCTCGCCTTGGGCATGGTTACGTCGTACAGTTCAATGCGGGCGAGTTCCACTGTTTCGAGGATCGACTGTGCTTGCTTGATACTCGTCTTCAAGTCTACAACCTTCAGTTTCTGGGATATGGTGATATTGACTCGGAAATCGCTCGAGAATGCGACACCAGAGATCAAGCAAGAAAGCTCGATATTCTGGGGAAGATCATGATGCGGAGTCTTAATATAGCTTGATATTCGCCCAGTGTTTGCGCTCTTCTCCGCCGCCGAGCATGTCCTCAAAGATACTCAAGCTGTGCTGTTTAATATGGGGTTTCCCGCTCGATACCATGGGCGTCGTTCAAATTCCGTCCGACAAGAGTTGCTCCGAACTCAAGTCCATGATTTCCAAAAACTGTTCACTGGCACCGGACATCTTCTCTCTTCGTAAAATGTGTCGTGACCTTCCAGGAGGGACTGTGTATCTGGAGGAGGTGGTCGATATCCAAACGTTGCAGAATCCCGACCCGGAGGACAAAGTATCCGATGTTTTCCGCGACGCCCTCCCGAAGAATGCGCCGCATTTTGTCATCTTCATATCAGATCCAAGTAAGTATCTGCCACCATCTCATCCGATGGAGACTTAACCAAATACCCAGCTTGGATGGCGGCCCATTTTTCCGATAAAATTGAGCTTTCCTGCTTGATCTCTGGTGGCATATCCACGAGCGATTTTAAGATCACCATATCCAAGAAACTAAAAATTGTAGACTTGAAGGCGAGGATCAAGGAAGCACAGTCGATTCTCGAAACAGTGGAACTCGCCCACATTGAATTGTATGACGTACGCATCCCCACTTATGACGAGGCGAAACGTGCAGAGGTGCTCCGCCACTTTACACCCAGTAAAGCGCAACTGGTGGACTCTCTGTCGCTCTATAAGATCTTTGACTTTCCCCCTCTCTCGCATATTCACGTCATCGTCAAGGTGTCTGGGCGTCTCAGGCTGCGACCAGAACCCCCTACTCGGAATCTTGCAGACCGCCGCAAAGAGTATTACATTTCCCTCCATCAGTACTCTGCGCGAGTAGTCCCTTCATCCATTGCCCAACCCAAGCCGCTCTCCGACCTCCAAAGAGCACCTGAACGGGCCCTGCATTGCAACCGGGGATCGATTGACAATGCGACACCACCCCTTCCCCTGACCCTGCTTCATCCCATGTTTGGCACGTTCGTGGATGAATGCCGGACGCTCGTCCCGAACGCCGAGCACAACCGTTTCGCAGCCAAATTTATCGCCGAAATGAGGCTGTTCTATGCACAAGAAGACACCAGAGAGGACGACATAGGCCGGGCCGCAACCGTTCGCAAACTCTTCAGCGAATGGGGGCTTACTTTCCGCGAAAGATCAGTCGAAATGACAAAATATTTCCCAGATGGAGAGCTGTCGGACCCCGCCAGTGGTTGCTGTTATGGGATTTTGGAGGCCAAGAATGAAATTGGGAGTGTGAGCGTTGAGCCCTACGCTCGAGCGTGTTTCTACTACCAGCAAGCTTTCAAGGAAAAGTTCTGCGAAACACCTTCAGTCTTCCCGTGTCTTCTGATATTGGTTTTTGGTACGTTCTTTTTTTCCTCTTTGCATTGAGTATTCCTGAAAGATGTTCCCAATGAGGACCTTACCTTGGCTTTGCGGGCGCTGCATGGAACGTACGCCCAACGATCGAGATACTCTCGGTCGTTCCCTTATTCCATGATCCATACTACCCCTCCAATGTCAACATACAGACTACAGTAGCGCGTCATCTTCTCGCCATGAAGAATGCACTGGGAATACTTTCAGATCATTACAAAACGTCTTACCCAGCCCATGACTCCTTCCCAAGCCAGCTATTTCCTTACGCCACGTTCTATCCTCACGCCAGCCATTCTCAGAAGTTCGAGTACTTGGAGCAGATACAGGCCAACCTCATCTTCCGTGGACGTCTGTTCGGTACTCAACAGGACATCTGGATCAAATTCACTCGTTCTTATTCGCCCGAAGCGCACCAATTTTGTCAAGAGAATGGGTGTGCACCAAAGCTTCTGGGACTTCGGAACCTTGACGGAGACTGGGTCATGGTCGTGATGGAGGACCTTGCACCCAATTACCTCACGCTCAACAAGACACGCGGGCCCCTCCCTGCATCACTCATGAATGGCATTCGCGAGGCGATCAAGGAGCTTCACAAGGCAGGCTTCGTGCATGGTGACGTACGCGACTGCAATATCATGGTTCACCAACAGGACAAGAGCAAGTTCATGATCGTCGACTGGGACTTCTCTGGGGTGAATCAGGTAGCGCGATACCCCCTAAACGTGAATCAAGAAGTGAAGCGCCCAGCTGGTGCGATAGATGGGGAGCTGATTCTTCCTGCGCATGACTTAACAATGCTGGATTACATCGAGAAAGCCTACTGGGATAGGATGGTTCACTAACGGTCATCGACATCGAGTTGCCGCGCAAGGTGCCGAGAACACAACCCTCCTGACATACATAGTCCCGTCTCTTTCTCGCCTTGTACTCAGCTTTCTGGATTCTCTTCACCGTCTTTCCGTATATGCCTATGTTAGTTTTGGTGCATCCATTGTTGCTGTGAATACACACCTTTCCTCTCTCGCCATTCTTCTGAAGCCCTACAGTAACAGGACAATGCATCTGCCGCATCAGTAAATCCACGGCTTACTTACATGGGGTACTTGGACGCACAGGTCAAGCTCTGCGGTACAGCGATGCCTGACCATATTCTTTGGAAGAACTCGAGGATTGTCCCCAATTGACCTCTAAGGAAAACACTCCTCGTCGTGACTCGTGAATTGATTGATCTTGATCTTGTACTATTACTGTGTCGTAGTCCTTCCGACTGTAAATGTGTGTACCCAAGGCCTTTTGTTTTCGCAATGACGAAGGTTGTAGAATCACGATGGACTTTCCTGTCGTGTTGTAGTTGGCATAAGCGAGCCCACTTAACACAAGGCTTCGGTGACCCAAGTTCCGTCACCATTGCCGCCGAACTTTCGACCACTTTTTGTTACTGACTGACGTTCAGTCCCCAACAGGCATCGATCGGCAACCCATGAACTCATCGATTGATCGTCCTCATGCATCGACGTCCGGCGACGAATAGCACCAAGTGGCAAACCCCACACTCAAAGACAGGTTATCCAACAAATTCGGACGTTCGCAAAGCCAACCGACTAGCATTTTCATTGAATTTATCGTATCTCGACTTTGCGTTCTGCCCAATCTTCGCGTAGCCGTGCTTCCACCAACTTATCCAGATCTTTTGCAATGCCTACAGCGACGTTGAGCAGTCGTATTATTTCGTCCGGAGCTGTTGGAACGCCGCCCGCCTTGTGCAGGACGCAAATCTCGCGTTGTGCGTTGAGTGCGATGCTCATCATTCCTGCACTCAGCTTTTGTTCAAGCAGCGAAGGGTCTGCGATAGGACGCGTAGTCGGATCGGGGAAGAATGCAAAAGTGACGCAGAATGGAGTGTGGTGGATGGCGAGCGGAACGGGTGCGCGTTCCTCTGGTGCATGCTACGCAGAGAGTACGTGTTTAATGCAATACGGCAGGGAACATACGTGATGTACGAACCACGATAACTTCGTCTCCTATGACTTCGACTTCTGGTCGACGAAAATGCCTGAAGGCAACGATACCCGCAAGGCAAGCACAATCGAGCATGTTACCTGCGTCGGCGAGACAGTGGACTGTGAGACGGAGGTGCCAGACCTGGAAAGCTCCCCGCACTTTAGGTCACACAGTAAGATTATGGGGCGAACATGGCATACGCGTTGTCCAGCGAGGATGCAAAGCGATTCCTTGTCGATCGCGTCACTCCGCCTCAGCACCTTGTCAAGCATACGGGTCATCGACACTTCTTCTTCAGACGGGCTACGATATAAAAATGCATGAGAACGGACAATAGAGGGCGGAACGTAGGTCCTACCGACCGAGTTCGTAATCGACAGAAGCCATCGGCGAGATTTCAGAATGGATGGTAATCATACCTTCCAATGGCCGTTCGGGTGGTGGTTTGACCATTTTGGCATCAACATTAGCGACAACACTGGATGAAAGGCATCAGATCTGGGTACTCAATGCAACCGCGACGCGCACCGCGTTTTGCCAAATGTGCATTCGACCCAACCTAGTTCTGACCCGAATGTGATCGTTGGCGTCCGTAGTTCGTATTTACCGCGCCCATCTAGACGAAGCGACTGTTTCAATGCTTCGTATGTGAAGTCCTTCTCCGGTATTGAAGGCGATGGAGGGCGCATCTGTCAAAGTTCAAGTTCATCGCTTACGTACGCACCAGCTAGCCTTGTCCTCCACTTCGAACGATGGTACGCCTGATCACTCACAATTTGTTGGCATGCCATGCAAAGGGCTGCACGACCAACAACTTCCCATTGCAATTACAAGACGTCCAAATCGAATTGCGCGAACAAGAGTTCAATCCCGATTTCATCAAAAACATCTTGCCGAGACTCGAATGGCGTGCCCTCGTCGAGGCGGCCACTTTGGCAAGTACTCCTATCTGTTGGGTTCAAGTGCACATCTTGAGTGTATTTTTCTGACAGCTCGGTGACGCGTCTCTACCACCCGAGCAGCCAGAGATGACGGACGACGAGTTCTTGCAAAAACTACATCACGTACTGCTAGAGGCAAGTTCCATTCCACCCGTACGGGCTGCGGCCCATCGTTCATTGTGGGCTAGATTCACATCGTGGAAGGCGTGATGATATGTCCGAATTGCAAGCATTCCTACCCGATCTCTAATGGCATTCCCAACATGGTAAGCATACATGTTACATCTGTCGTGATCTAAACAACCATGATTGTACTTTGCTCGTAGCTACTAGCAGAACATGAAATTGGCTGATGCTCGGCTTGACCTTGGTGTTTTTACCGCCTCGGATGTGATCAGCTGTCTTTGGTATGACCCGAGCGTGATTTAGCACGCAAGTACACAACTAATGATCAATCGATTCATTTTCACCAAAGCCCGACATCTACACCAAAAGTGCTGACAGATTTCCTGGACATTTATCATTCAAATCGTTCCTGGGACCATGTTTAATCTGGCGTGGATCTTGCGTGCCGATATTGATGTATTAGGCATGTACTTACATCCACCTGTGTGGATGAGTTACAAATGCAAAGAATGATGTGACAAGTGATCATCAGATTGTATTCAACCATCTCCCGGACGTAAGGCGGGTAGCATCTTAATCTCATTTTTATTGTACCGTGAGCGTGGTGTTGAGGTACACCTTCTCGCTCGTTCCCACAACGATGCTGAAGTTACCGGGCTCGACGACCCATTCGTGACTATAGGACAAACGTAAGCGCAAACCAATCAGTTTATTCAGGGTGACAAAGACCCTGTGTGAGTACTTACCCGAGAGACCACACGGCGAGTTGATTGGACATGACTGGAATGGTTACCGTCTGTGACTGTCCCGCGCTACGACCCACCGGGTAAGCAAGGCAATACAAAGCATGCGATAAAACTGGTCAAGGTCCCACAAATAAACTCACGGAATGTCAACCTTGGTGAAGCCGATCAACTCCATGTTCGGAGTTACGACAGAACTGAAGAGATCCGTCATATAAACCTGTGTCACCCGGTACGATCGGAGTGTCAGTCAGGAGCCCAGACAATGTTTTGTTGTGCGAAGCTGACCTGCACGACCTCCTTTCCGTCCATCGAGCCAGCGTTCTGAACGGTGATCGTCACATTGAAGTCTTCGTCCGTTCCGATCGTCGAAGAAGACAGCTGCAAATCAGTACTGCCATTGGGTGAGGGACACGACTGGATGATGGGGTGGAGAACGTGGCGCACTAGTTAAACGTGGTATAACTCAGTCCTCGTCCAAAGCCCCATGTAGGGACGGGAGTGTCCAGAACGTACTAGCATCAGTGTTACAAAAACAAAGAGGACACGACACATATCAAGAGGCACTCACTTGGTGTCCAAACAGCAGTGAGCCATTCGGGTAGATAGCTCCAGGGTCAACAGGTCGTCCGCCTTTGAGGTAGTTGTAAAATGCGGGCGCAGTGGCGACACTCCTTGGAAACGACACCGGAAGTTTACCTGACAAATGGTTATCGATAGTTGTGGAAGCACCAATTCCAATTATAACTCATACCAGACGGGTTGATGGCGCCAAAGATAATTTCGGCTATAGCGAGGCCACCTAACTCTCCAGGATAGAACTGTTGGACGACAGCATCCACATCTACAGGTAATCAGATGTGTTTAGCTGATAAATGAGGTAACTCATGACTTACTCTCTTGAATCCAAGGGTTGGCGACAGGCTTCCCACTCACGAAAACCACGATAGTCGGGGTGCCAGTGGCTTGAATGGCTTGTACCAGGGGGAGCTGCGCACCTACAAGACTCAAGTCTGATAAATCAACGTGTTCGCCCGTCGTCGCATTCGTGCCCGGAGTCCACAAGAGTGTCTGGTCTAGTGACCAGGTGCCAACCATGACGATGGCGACATCAGATTCCTTTGCTGCTGCGACGGCTTCGGGGAAACCAGATTCGTCGTTCGACCAGAGCTTGCAGCCTTCTGCAAAGTTGATCTTGACAGATGTATTCGCGAGGCACTCCGTGAAACCCTGGAGCGGCGTTATGCCGTTGTTCGATGCGTTGAAGAAGACGTAATCACCGAACTGGTACTCTGATGAGACAGGCTCAGTAGAAGAATGGAGAGGTCACCCACCGTGACCCTGTCGGCCTGGGGGCCTATGAGGGCAATAGAACTGATATTGGTACGCAAGGGAAGTATGTTGTCGTTGTTCTCGAGGAGAACAATGGCTTCTCGTTCCATCTGGTGGAGGAGGTCTCTGGTGGCTTGTGTTCGCATCGTAGATGCGTAATTAGGGTAAGGATACGGGTCTGAGGGACATTCTTGAGCATAAAAATCATACTAGTGTGGTGTGGCATACTTTCAAAGAGTCCGAGGGCGAACTTCGTCCTGAGAATGGTCTTTACAGTTTCATCGACATAACTAATATCGACAGCTCCGCTTGCGATTTGATCTAGAAATATCCATGAGACCGCAAGGGATTAATGAAGTCGGGCACAAACCTGGCAGTGTAAGGTAAGTGTAGGTTCCCCCACCCATTTCACCGCTGAGGCCATTCTCTAAGGTGAGTCTGGCGGCGCACTCCCTGGTGGGGCAGATTCCGTGCAGAGTGATCAAGAGATCCACGGAACCTGCGTCAGTTGTGACAAAGTATTGATAACCCCACTCATTGCGGAGCTGTACCGACCATAAGAAACAGTATTCAAACATAAAACGGCGCACGGCTTACAATGTCAGTCAGCAGATCTATGACGTTTGTTAACAATCTGTCTTTAAACAGTAGGATGTCACCTACATTTGTTAGCGACACTGGGAACTCCATCATAACTAGCATAGGCAGTCATTATCGAGAGCGCATCCATGCACGCGTAATGGAATGGCTTGAGATAATAGGTTCGGAGTTCGCGTTCTCCTCCAGTGACGGGTGCCAGGTTCCTACGACGTTCAGTTTATCCTAGTTCGTCAGGCTGATACTGTAACACTCACAACCCTCCATGCGGGCTACCGTAAGCCGTGAAGTGTTTGCATGTCGCGGCCATACGGGCGATTGCAAAGTCGCTGACACCGCGCCTGCGCCCGGATTGGACGCCAGTAACATAGGCGCGACCCATCTGACTAGTTCTAACGACTTGTCAGTAATAACGTGAGCGTGCTGAAAGCAGGGACGAACAAGAAAGGATCTTCGCCATAGTTCTCTTCCACTCTGCCCCAACGAAGCTCGCGAGATAGGTCAAGAACTGGTGCGAATAGCTGAGAATAACCGAGCCCTTCTGCTTCCGTAGCAATCGCGCTGGCAGCTTCTTGCAACAACGGAGCATTGAAGGATGCCGCGAGGCCAATTGGGGATGGCCACATCGTCCCATTGTCGGTGAACCCATGAAGGCCTGGGCATGGCTTGAAATTTGGTGAAGCATGCTATCCAATGGGAAAATCTGACCTTCAGACTGTATGATGGCGGGTACACCAAGGGTAGTGTTCTCCATCAAATATTTTTGTCCTACCGTAATAGCGTAAACAATCTTATCCCAAGGAGCTAGATAGCCGGCCCAGATAGCTCCAGCCTTGTATTCCATCATTTGTTCCTGACAAAATGGTTAATGAATGCATGTTTGAGAAACTGCGGAACGTACTAGGCCAGTTTGATTATATGTCAACGTGTTATCCAGCGGATCCGTCATGTTCATCCATCCGTCAATGTCTCCCTGTATGCTGCACGACAAGTTTAAAGATGACACAGACAACGACAAGAGAAGAGAACCTCACAGTTGGGCAACCTTCTCTTGCACCGTCATTCTCGGTAACAGATCGTTCACCCGGTCTTCGATCGACGCATTCGGATTCTTGTAGACGGGAAGAGAATCGTCGAGGTTGGAACCTCTCGCCTCGACGGAAAAGTGCAGATCATCACGAACACCGATATAACTGGTAGCAGAGGCAGTGGAGAGCGTTGCAAAGAAGCCCAAGATGGTACAGGCAGTACCTTGGAGCCAGAACATGTTCATGTTCTGCGTCCCCGTGGGGTGGCGAGAGATTCGAGAGGGTTCTTGCAGCCATTTATGTTGGGTCGGGTTCCGAAATTGTCTGAGGAAGCACCCCCAGAGTCTCAGCAATGTGGTGAACAACTTGAAACTTGCCAGGGAGCCGCGGATCGCACATGACTGGTCGGACAGACAAGCGCGGCCCGCTGCGGAGTTTTTCCGGACTTACTCCGTGTTGGTTTCAGTCGATGCAAGCCCATTTGGCATTAGTAGTAGGTAGATCGGCCGGTAACTACTAGTACATCACATCTTACTCGACCGCGTCGTACGTTAGCAGACACGGCAGGATTCCGACAAGCTACAGACCTGTGTCGTCGGACCCTAGTAAATTGTTCGAGTCAATTGTGCTCGCTTTGTACTTCCATGTGTTTTTATTCCGAGGACGAACAACGTTTTAAATTCTTCGATTTGAGAACTCTGTGGATATTATAACTTTATGGGCCGGGCTAGCCGAAAGGAAAAAGGTGAGATTTGAGATAGCAAAGTTGCACAGGACGTAACTAATTGTCAGGTTCCAGGAGGAAAAGGTTCGCCAAGCCACGCTTCGAGTGCCAGTGGTTGACCATGTTCGTCCGAGTCCATTTCACCAAGGAAGCGTTGCCGAGCTGCCTAGTACTAGTAGCCTGCGAAGATGGTCAGAGTTACAAGCTTCAAATCCTCGTAGGACTTGGAGTTGTTTCTTATACACCTGCCAAGTCTAAGAACTCGAGAATCACTTCTCTCGGGTGTTTCACGAATTGCTTCCTGGAGTCGGCCGGGGACTCGGCGCAAATACTTGTGCCGATACGATTCCTGCCAAGAATCGGGCGTAACTTGAGCGCAATCATCGATCGAAGTCACATGATTTACCCAAATTTGGGACCGTTTAATTACTGAATGTTCCCACGATTCTCTTTGATTCCTTTTCCTTCGTGCCGAGTGTGAATGGCCAGACGTTCACTCCGGTACGGGCCTATGTTCATCGACCTCCCCTCCTGCACGTACCACTCCAGATACGGTTACTCAATCCCAGGTTCTATATCCTAGTTCAAGTTGAGATTCGATTCAGGGTGTAAATCCGCAGATCAGCGTCCACCTTTGTCTGCTCACTTTATTTAATGGTCCACTGTACGTATGTTGCTTTACGCCTACCTTTTGAACAGTCGTTTTCCCTCTATTTGGCTATAAGTCCCGTAGGCTTTCCGAGGAAGGACTGCCTGTTAGGTTGGCGATGCATGCGAACGCAGTAAACATCAATATCATTCAGGATGACGCATAAAACTATCTACTTGCTACTGTACCAATAGGTATATTGGACAAAAAGAAGTGTGTACTAAGATCAGCGGTGGTAAATATGCGATGCACATGTTCGAATAGACGAATTAGTAGAGTACAGATTTGAATCAGTCCACATAATGGTCCGCCGTATAAATCAAAAAAATAAATGACTAACGATCAGCAGCGATGGATGACATCATCATTTCGTCTTTGAGGTCTCCTCCGCCGCGGGCTGATCATTGGAACCAGGTTCGTCATCCAAAATATTGTGCATCTTTCCTTCTTTCATCGCCTTCATCCGTTCTCGGATGACAGTAGCCATCTTGTAGGTCTTGTATAGACCATGTGTGTGGTCGGGCCCCCAGCCATCTGGTAGACGTTCTTGTTCTACCCATAGACGAAGGACGTCCATGTCGAGGCCTTCTGTGGCCGCGTTTTTACCACCCAAGACACCAATGGCGATCGCCATCTCCCCGCGCGCGATCTCCGCATGCACCCCATCCAGTGGCCGCGATTCCGCTTCCCGCTTCACGCGGATGTTGGCGACATCCTCGAGTGTCATACGGCCAGGCAGATAGTGCCCGCCTTCCTCGAGTGCAACTTTCACCAGAGAGTCACTTACTTCCGTGGGTGCATATTCTTCTTCGTCATGGGCGTCAATATGGAACAAGGACGCATCGTGTTCGATAAGGTTGTGTCGCGCAAGATCGGCGAGTGACATGTCCCGGTATTGCGCGAGGAGGAAAACGCCGCTAAAGGCGAGGAAATAGGCGAGGATGGAGGACAAACGATATCCCTCCCTGAGCGCTTTTACTATATCGAATACGCCGATCTTTTTGCCATCTCGTCGTCTAGGAGGTACGTGGTCAAAGGTAGGTTACGCGATGATGTGCTGGAAAGACTCACAGGTAGCCGTGGTTGGCCAGGGTGTTCAACGCTGGACAAGGCGACCGGAGGTCACCAGGTTGTGGAGAGCAGTAAGCGTGAGTGTTGCCTGTGACAGGACACACACCCTGAGAGTGGGGGTGGTGGTCGTCAAGGTCAACTGGGGAGGCAAGCCCTGGAGCGACTGGGCAAGACATGATAAGGGTCGTTAGGAGGTAGAGTAGTGATGTGTGTGCTGTGGGGTAGGGGACAACGAATCATATCAGTGGTTTATATACCCCAGAAGGGTTCCACTTCCGGCCATCTGGACAGACCCCCGAGCACATGACTCGGAGAGCTTCCCTGACAAAGGCTAGTTGTAAACTAACTCATAAACGCCAGTGGCAGATAGCACAGGAAAAGAGATTCAGATAAGATGAGGACCGCGTCGATATGGAGACACCTGTAAGAGACGGTCGAGCTGGCTTGGACCACAGGTTGAGCTCTGCAGTGTACAGCAAGCGAACAGCAAGTAGAGTTGGGAGCACGGGAAAGGATTCACAGCACTCACCTCAGAGCCAAAAGGGTTGAGAGGCTGTGGTGACTTGCAGCCCAAATTCAGGGAAATGCAAAAGGTTTCTCCCAAATCCCATCCAGCGCCGTTGACGTGATCAGTTACACAGCCTTGCGATCGTGGAAACAATCGGCCCTTTGAGGATCCATCAGGTCATTTGTCTCATCCCCGCAACTTCGACGGCGCCGACTGTCTCTCCGAGTTCTCGTCCCAGAACCGAGTCACAACTTGAACCAAAGGTTTTGGTCTGTCGCGTCGAGTCACTCTACGGCCACTACTTGCTTTGTTGACCCCAAGGTCTGCAACCCCGCGAAACACTTCCTTTGAGAGTGGCCACCGGGTGACCATCGCCGCTTTCGCCGTTCCAACTACGCTCTATGTCGTGGCGAAACAAGCCACTTACATAGGAACGCTGATGCGGCGGCGCTCGTTTACACGCTCACGCTTCATGACCATGCCATGACTGTAGATCTAGGCGGGCTACCGAGTGACACTGAGCGCTCGCGTGGTCAGGG